>JZKD02S2022189.1:2054400-2099022 GCA_000966675.3 Picea glauca
TTAGGTACCCGCGGGCTGTTTTGGGTTAGCCCGCGGATACCCGCGTGCAGTATAAGGACAGCAAGCGGATGCCCGCGCCCAGGGAGAAGTTAGGGCGCGGGTTGCTTGTTTTGAGTGGTTTGTTGAGGAATTTCTCAGCATGGCTTTGGCTAGGAAGAGGCATGAGTAGGCCTGATGCCAGGTAAGCAGGGATAGTGCAATCTAGGGTTATAACACCCATCCTTAGATTTAGATTCTCCCAAGCCATTAGTCTTACTCCTTGACTCCATAATACCCAAGGCACTGGTCTTAGGTTACAACGTTGAGTCTTTGATGTTCAAACAAATCTTCCAAACTCTTTTAATTTGAAACCCTAACTAACCCTACTAACCCTAACTAGCTAGATGACATCATGCTTTTATTGAACTTTTGAGTGGTTTAAAAATTGCGGCTAGGTCATCATTTGATTGGCATTGATGTGTTGAATATTTTCATGGGTCTAATTTGCAAAACGGCCACTTCTTTGTCTCTCAAACTAACCAAATTTAGGGTTGACGTCACCTTTATATCAACAGCAAATTTGATGATGTTAAAGCCTCTTTTAACCATAGTTTAGGTGTAAAACGTTGTGATTTGGTTGGCATTGAAGCATAGAGTACTTTTCCTTGGCTTATTGTCCAAAACATTCAATTTTGCCTTCCAAAAACTAGCCTAAATTAGGGCTGACGTCACCTTTCTGCAACAGTGATGCAGTAACATTATTTATGAGCAGATCTATGACATTATTTGCATTATGATAATACAAAGATTTGATATTAAACTTTGAATGCCTTATCATTTCGTAGTTATTGAAGAAGTGTCTTAAGCTTTTATCCTTGTCTATAATCATTGACTTCGTCAATAATTACAATTATCATTGCTCATATATATTTAAAGATAGTCATTAAACTGTGAAGTACTAACCACTGCAGCACATTCTAGTTTATTTGTCTTGTCTCGCAAACAGGTGCCCTTATCAGTGGAATATCTTCTTTGACTATCTCCTTCTTGGCAGTAATCTGTGAAAGGGAATCCTCATCTTGATCCATTAGCCCTTTAGCCCTTTCAGAAACCAAGATTGCTAGGGACGTCTCCCTTGGACTAGCCATCCTAAATAGAAAGAGCTCTCCATCGAGGTGACAGTGGGTGGGGAAGCTCCTGTTACGCCAGTTTGACGCCTTGACTCAAGCTAACCTAAACCCTTCCTACAAACTGTGCGATAATAGTGCCATCTGCAAAATAATAATTGTCTCACCAAGGCGGGCATACCCATGCTCGAGATGAAATAAAATCATGGGTGCCAATAAAATACACTGAAGATCCATGTCATATAACTATATAAAGTGTAGCCACGAGCAATACACAGCATATCTACATCTCAAAATCAAAAGATATACATGTATAGTATCCATCTTCAAGAAGCTAATGACACTTGATGACTAGAGATGAGGCCTTCAGAGCTCGAGCAACAACTTCAAGATCTTCAAAACTCAGGTAGGAGTGTAATATGAGTGTACGAATTCACTACCCATAGGTCTTCGACGACTCGTCAAGAACAAACAAGAGGATCTCGGTGATCAGGCTGAGAACTTCATTGATTTTGAACAAGGACTTGATTGGACTTTCGAGATGGCTTGGCATGAAGTCAAGAGACAAACTGTAGAAGGGCCGACTCAAGTTGGGTAAAACTTCCTTTGGAAAATAGCACAAAAAATGATGAGACTCAGGCAGCATGGAATTGACATAATTTCACGATGTAGGAGGCAACGCAAACTCTCCATGTGTTTGGAAGAATAACCAAATGGAGGAGGACACAGCTCTATGTAGCGAGAACAACTTCTGAAGGTCATATTATATCCCAGATCTTGATGAAAAAACAGAAGTATGTTCTTTGTCCAGGGGTGACTCATTGTGCTGCCATACAAAGAAAATACTTTTCCCTTCCTCCTTTTGGGCTATATTTTATTTTTTTTGTCTTTTTCAATAATTTTGGAAAGCTTGAAAAATAATAAAAGAATGCTACGTTACAAAGGAGGAACGAATATCACAATCATACTAGTTCCAAGTGCAAGGAACACACTGATGCTCATAACAAGGATACATATGCGGGAAAAGGACACTCGAGGAAAATTCCTCCATGGGTCAAGGTGTCAAGGTGCAGACGCAAAGTGCTACAAGGCTTGCGTATAAGGCATGCTTCAGATGGTTCAGTTGAGAGCAACATGGAACCGGCATTAGGCCAGAGACGTAGGGATGCAAATGTGATTAATAAGACACAATGATAACGTCCTTCGATGGAATTTCAACGAGCCCAGAGAAGGTAAGATCGATAGTTTTTCATTTTTAGAGGGTCTGGAAAAGTGTAAAAGAAGACTCCACTGGGGTACCTTTTTCGAAGGTAGTCTAGTCGGTTCGAAAAAGGGGTAAACTAGCACTGAAAAGACATCTATTCAAAACCATTTTAATGAGTGTGACAAAGACAAGATCACTCGACAATATTTTAAATTTTAAGGAGTCTGAAAAGAGCTTAACTATGGACTCATTGCCTTTTTCTAGATTTAGTCTCCCTAGCTCAAAAAAGTGAAATTTACAGAGGAGAACTCTCCCGGCGAGACGAATCTACCGAGGTGTAACTTTTTCCTCCTTAATATACAAGCTAGAAAAAGGGGTAAACCCATGCCAGTAGATGTTTTTCTAAACCAATTAACGAGTGTGAAAGAACAAGGTCACTCGGCAATATTTTCACTTTTAAGGAGTCTGAAAAGAGCTTAACTATGGACTCCATAGGGGATGTTCTTCTGGGATAGTTTAACGAGTGTGAAGGAACAAGGTCACTCGACTATATTTTCAATTTTAGGGAGTCTGAAAAGAGATTAACTATGGACTCCATGGGGGTTCATTTTTCATAAATTTAGTCCCTTAGGCCTGAAAAAGGGTTAAACTTATACTTGAGAATACTCTTCTAGCAAACTGGAGTTCCTAGAGTATACCTTTGTTCGTACAATTGTCCATCTGGACCAAAAAATGGGTAAACTACCATCGGATAGATGTGCCTTCAAGTTTTAGTTTGGCGAGCGTGAAGGACAACAAGATCGCTTGGCAATATTTTCATGTTTATAGAGTCTGAAAAGGGCTTAAATAAGACTCTAGGGGGCTATGACTCATGTATTAAACTGGTTCAGGTAGAGCCCACTGCTAGGCTTAGACCAAGAGTCTCTTCAATAGTCAACTTTGAAAGTCTCCCAAAAGGGAAGAAAACACAAACCATAGTGTAATTCCTCCTGCGGTATAGAAACTATATTCATGGCTTCAAGGATAGCCTCATCTAAAGGCAATTCAAAATCCGAGAAATCACACAAACGAGGGTCAACAATCCCAAAGGGTGAAGTAAACTGACCATATTCCATTTGACAATGGAGGCTCTAGCCAGGACTAGCAGAGTCTATCAGTAAAGAATCACAAGCACGAGGGCTTGAGGATCTACAAACAACGAGATCAGACTCAGAAGGAGACTCGAGATCACTTGGACCAAGAGGGGGAAGCAAGGGCTCCCATTCCCCCATTGGATAAACCAATGGATCAATTACTGAGACCAAGTTTCGAGAAGGAAAACATGATTTCACAAGTTCCTTCTTAGAAGCAATTGGACATCAAGGATAAGACGCCACATAATTAACCCATGGTGGGGTAGAGTCTACATGAACACTAGGAACATATAAAGGGGCAACCTGAAATAACACTAAATTAGGATGGTGATTATCAGATGCCAGCTGGTTGATAGTGACAATACTTCCATTGTGAGGGAAATGCATCACTCGGAAGATCGTAGACATCACAGCGTTCATAGCATATACATAATCACGCCTGAAAATCATATTGAAATCTAATGGGCCTTTCACCACTATAACATCAACAAAGAAAATATTCCCACCTAACGAGATAGGTAACTGAGGAAGAACCCCCAAGTATTCACAAGGACATCTATCAAAAGCCAACAAATCATGCGATCCAGATACAATCTTGGGAGTTCCAAGATTTTCCAAACCGAGGAGGATAAAATACTTGCAGAGGCTCCTTCATCCACAATACATCGATAAATGTTTGTTGAATTAACTTCAACCCTTATTTGAAAGGGTGCGGAAGAAGGAATATGAGGCTCAACAAGGTCATTCCAATCAAACGAAACCATCCTAGGGCTTGGAGGGGGTGTGCTCGAAGCGATCAGAATGCCCCCCTGTTCTGAAGTACTGAACTGGAAACGCTAAAAACATAGTCGGTAGACACATCATTCTTCAAGAGAAGAGTGGGATTAGCCAAAGACTGCAACGGCGTGACCACTTTGGTAGAATCAGCACTCTCCAAGAGAAGAGTGGGATCAGCCGAAGACTACATTGGCGTGACCACTTTCTCAACCAATGGTTGAATAGGCTGAGAGACTACATGGTCTAAAAGTACCTCACCCCCTAACAGAGAAGTGGGATCAACCGATGACTGCATTGGCATGACCACTTTCTCAACGAATGGCTGAATAGGCTGTGAGGAAACCTTAGAAGACTCAGAATCAGAATATCTTGTAGACAGGGACCACAATCTTTGTACCTCTAGAAGGCCAGGGTATAAATGAGTACGGTGATCTCCCTTGTAAATCTTACAAGGGAACTTAGGCTTACGTCCTATCCGTGTAGGCTTCTCAACAAAATGAATGCCCCCAACATGACTAGTAGTGGTTGGTTGCACATATCCAACATGACTTGCATAGGTCGGTGATGAGTCGATAACATGACTCGCAGAGGCTACAGACCTATTGCCAGTATGACTAGCAGTGACTGGAATTTTTCCCCCAGCATGACTTGCAAAGGCTGGGTGCTTTCCCCCAACATGACTTGCAGAGGCTGGGTGTTGGTCTTAAACATGACTTGCAGAGGTTGTCGACCTATCTCCAACATGACTCGCAGAGGTTGGTGATTTCTTCTTCCTATTCTTCCTCTTTCTATTTCGTTTAAACTTTAGGTTACTAGTAACTATACTTTCACCAGAGGTGGGAGAAGGAGGAGGAGAATACTTTGCAGATGAAGGAAAATCAACATGATGCCCATGACATAAATTTATCAACTGGGAAGTGTCAAGAGAATTTGGAACATTTGGAATGGTACCCAACCAAACAGGTAATCCCACATTTAACCCAGGAATGTATAAAGTGGCCATCAAAGGGACACTAATGTTTCCAAAGAAAGGAAAAGCACAAGAATCCCCTTGTGAAGGGGTTCCTTGGATGGTATAGTCAAGAAATTTAGCCATTAAGATCTTATGCACAGGTTCTCCCCTTGCGGGGTCGTTTAAGTCCGTAAAATTCCAAAAACACTGACTCCAGCAAACCAATGTTATGACAACAACGCCTATAAAGAGGTGGCTCCACGTTTCTAAGCGGAAGACTGAAAAGTCCTCACGACCGGAAGAGTGGGAGGTCTACCACCCTAGGTCAGAGACCCAAAGCAATTACTGAATAACTCACTATGGAAAACTAGGAAGCACAGAGCACACACTAGAAACTCCTAAAGGCAAATCAAGAAAATGACTATCTAGTTGGAAGAACAATTACGCCAGCCAACATTAGAGCAACTTACTAGTGCAAGTGCAACTCGAACACGGAAGCACCCTCCGGGTATAATGTACAAAGCGTGGCCCGACGTTTTCCTTAGGTACCGCTGTATACCCCCACAGTCACCTATGTAAGTCCCTAAAATAAAGGAAACTAAGTTGCTAGCTCGTGAACAGTCACCAAACAGGTACACTCGATAGTCGGGTGGACCGCAATGAGTAGCGTATCAAGCCTAAAACCTATCGAGGGTATCAAAATAAAGTGGTCCAGAAGACAACTGAGGACCTCGAACGGATTTGAGATCCATGAAGCTCCGTGTCAAATGCGACCAACAGAATCCCACGACAAGTCCTCTATATGTGTTCCCCACTACGCTTGGTCTGGCTTTGGAGGGGTTATCTCCGCTACCTTTCCACATGCAACCTTGTGTTCAGCCCCTATGTTAGAGGGGAATCTCGGATAAATTTCAAGTTTACTAGACTTTAACACTCCCTAAATCAGACTCCAATGTTTGTTTTAAATGCCTTGAAGAGTTTCCTCTCCAACCTAATTCAACGCCCTAACCCTAAACTAGTTGGTTGACCGTACAAACATAAAAATTATAGTAAATTTTAATTAAGCATTTGTTTTACTAACTTTATTTACTCAAAAAGGGTTTGGTAGTGCAATTGATGTTGTTAAGACTCTTGCGAAGAAAGAAACTTATAAGAAAACTAGCAAAGAATGATTATCTTTCTTATTTTTCTTTTGAAAATCTTTTAAGATGATAAGAAAACACAACACTATGTTAATTTCTTTTTCTTTTTCAAATAACAATGCAAAGCAAATGCCAAGACAAAAAGAGATCTAAAAAGCTAAGTTTTTTTTTTATACTTTCTTCCAATCAAAGAAGAAATAACAAAATATTCTAAAAGAAACTGATGAATACATGATCCATGCCCCCCCGGCCATGAGGGGGGATGTTTTTTCAAAATGCAACTCATTTTTCTTAAAATTTCAAGCTAAAAATAAGTTTAAAAATCTAGGAAACACAAGAAATCTTTTTTTTTTTAAAAGACAAGCAAACTGATGTCAAACCTAGGCTAAAGACCGTAACAACAGAGACCAATACTAGATCAATAAAACCCCTAAGAAGTATGACTTCAAACAAGGAAGAGGATGAATGCCTCTTCTTGAAAAATGATTTTCCTGACACAAGCATGCAATTGATACTTCAGCAGCCTACGTATGTATACGGGTTGTCCAAAGGTAGGGCGTGTATGTACGCATGCAGACCCACTACAGGTCACGTACACCTTTGTAACTTCTCAAAAATAAAACTAATAGTCACATATGACAAGGCAGGGAATACTGGTATGGGAGACCAGAATCCCTTAAAGACACAGAAACTCACAAAAAACTCAAAAAAGGCAATCAAACCTATTTAAAGCACCCAAAAAGATATCCCCTAAAAACCCTAGAGGCTTCCCCAGTACGGTCGCTAATTCTGCTATAGCGGGAAAACCCCCTACGGACTACACTAGGGTTCTAAAATGTAGGTAGAGCTAACCATCTAAAGTCTCCTACTTTTAACAACTATCCCGACATTACCCCACATTCATATATAAAATACAAAGTATAGGAATCTGGTAGGCTTACCTTAAACTCCGCGTCTGATGTCGATCCCTTTGCGCTCAGTTGTTTCTCAAATGCGGATCTCCTCCCAAGGCCAACCTGCATTCACCAAAATACAAACAAGAAACTACAAGCATGCATTATATATATTGATTAGTGGGTTAGATATCATGACAAAAAATGTAAATAAATCATAAAGATTGAAGACATCATTTGGCGGGACGGAAAAATTATTTCTTTATATTAATCTCACAAAGTCGCTTACAATATGAGACTGACATTGCTCCTCGAAATCACTCTTGGGATCCTCTTCACCAAGCTCCAACTGCTCCCACATATCTTTCTCCTCTTCAGTTCTCTCTAGGGAAATGGCATATGCTTGCAATGGAGGAAAAAGGGCTAGAATAAGGAATTTTGGATCTAACTCACAATGTGGTTGCAAATAAATGGGGCAAGGGGGAATACTGAAATGGGCAAATTTTCTTTACTCTCGTGCTTCTTGTAGGAATGGGACCCCAACACATTCTTTTATATACCAAAAAGATAGTTATTCGGTTGGGTGACTGACTATGGGCAGTCAATTGGTTAAGAAACTACCCAAAAGCCTGTATCCCCTTGCAAATTTTTATTTTTTTGCAATTTTTATGAGTATACGCAAGTTGTAATGGTGCAACTAGTGTACATACGCGAGTTGTAGAGATGCAGTAAGCGTGTGTACATGGGCAGTAGTGGTGCAGGGCACGTACATCTTCAAAAATATGGTTTTTAAGAAGAGTTGTTCAATGATGGCTTGGAAAAAATAGCAAGTAAGATGGCATGATTCTAGGTATGCATGTATGGTGCAATCTAGGGTTATAACATGAATTTTAATGCTTGATCAACTGTAGGATACTGACTTTCAAATAAAAATGTGGCTACAAAGTTCTGAGTCATACCGTACCAATCTGCAATGGTGAGGCAAAGATCTACTTGTAGATACCAATTAATAGGCATTGTGTCCAGAGTGTTAATAAATTTATGCACCCACTGCTCTTGAGGAATGTTGCTTCAGGATTCCTCGCAATTTCTCACATGGAATTTCGGGAAGCTTTGACCTGTATACCGGACTTTGCATCCTGCGATGTTGTCTAAAAACTGCGTTGTCATCAAAGTGTGACATTGCACCCATTATGCGATGTTCTTCTTATGTGTTCCCCACCATCTTGCTGGAGTTGCTTTCAGATCTTTGTCTAGTGATAATAGTCTCTGTTGTACTAGTACAACTTCGTCAAATTCGAACAAGAAAATTTCCAAATGATTTAAACCATCAAACGTGGGCAAGTTACTTACTCCTGTTCCAATCCAGCGAACTTCTCTGGTCAATCTGGCACATCTCTGTGTAGAAACTTCATACATTTTATTCTACGAATTATCTAGTGCTTCCTCTGAGTCTGATGAACATGTGTTGTCACTTCTCCAACTTAAATTTCCATCTGTTGTAGGGTTAATGTAATCTTGTTGTCTTGCTGTCAATTTATATATATTCTCAAGATCATATGCACTATCTTCTTCTCTGATGGGTTATGTGTTTATTCGACCTTCATCAAGATCCAAAGGTACAATGACCCTAAGGCCATCACCTTAAAATTTCATTCTTCTTTTCTTCAATTCAACGATAGTAGAATTATTGAAAGCCCAATCAATTCCTAACAACACAGGATAAGGACAACTATCGTCAACTATCTCAATTACTTCAAAATCTACAAATGTCCTCACCCTGTCGATGTCCACTGGGACATGCTCCAGTCTCCCAAAGGGGCTTATTGCCTACTAATTATCCATCCTAAGCTTAATGGGGGAATATATCAACTTAGGTTTTCCCATCAATGCCTAGGTCTGCTTCATTATGACATTGACTTCTGACCATAAGTCGAGGACCACATAATCTATATCATAGTATCCAATCTGATCATTAAGGTGTATTTCCTTATCTGTCCTTCTTTTCTTGGATAGTTGATGTACTACTTTATTTAGTAAAGAATATACCCTTCATATCTCATACTTTCTGACCAAATTTTGTAGTTCATGTACAACATTGTCATCCTTATTCAACTCAATAAACGTATACAAGAAACTAACAAGTTTACTCACCTCTTTTCCATCTGCAGGCGAAGCAAACTGATCAAATGGAAGAGGCATTCCACACTCTCTTACTTCTGGTCATACCTTTGATGAAGAAACCTAATCTCTTATGAATTATTTTCTTTCTTCCTCAAATGCTTGCTTCTCTTTCCTCGAATCAAACTCTTGTGTCTTCTTTGCATCTTTTCTTACTCCTGGTCCTTTTGTATTCTTCTCTAGAGTCACTCTGTCTTCTCCTGTAACAACGCTTCCTCTAGTGATAATAGTGAATCTGGGATCTACTCCGCGAGATTCTGCTTTAATTAGTTGAATTTGTTGGTTTCCTCCTCGTCTCTCCTGAAGTTTGGCTAACAACACAGGGTAATCTTCAATGACATGGTCAAATGAATTGCAGTAGATGCAAGTAGTACAAGGGTTCTGATAGTCCCTTGCTAAGTGACCTGGCTACACATAGCTATAATAGATGATCTTTCCTCATCCTAGAACCATACCTCCTCCTCGTCCTCTTCCTCGGAATCCACCGCGACGGTTGATGTTTCCTCTTCCTGAGGAAATATACTACGCAGTGTTTACTTCTTGTGGTACTTCACCTTGAATTTTGTATATATCCCTTGACCTTTCATGCATGAGGTCATAAACCCTACAATCCCTATCATCATGCCCCACCGACTTATAGAACGTGAAATACATATTTGTGGGTGTCTAGACAAATTTTTTCAAATAGTAACATTCACCGAGGCGATGTTGATTTCTACATACCTCGCATCAGGGTAGGGTAACTTACTTCAGAGGGCTCAAAGCTCCAGAAGCCAAGTACTCGTGAAATAGGGGACAGATCTCCTTATCATGGCCTTTTGATTTTCATCTAATACACTAGATGTCTTCTCTTTTATCTTTTCCCTTAACTTTATTCATATCTTCGACCTACAGAGATAAGCTAGTTAGCTGACTTAGGATTTGACTCATACCTGAGTTGGATTCTCCCATAGGGTTTGATTCTAGTTTCATGGCGATTTCCAACACCTCAGCCTGCGAAGTAATATTTTGTTGCATCAGGGTAACTCTGATGTGTGGTAAGAGGGTAGAAATAAACCATTCCTTTTTCTGCTCGTTTGGGATTTGAAAAGTCAACCGACTCGTTAAGGTCTTAAACCTCTGATAAAATTCCCACACATGTTCAGCTACTCGGTGCTTGATTTCTTTCAGTTCTGTAATGCATTGTGACTTCGACTTGGGTTTCTTAAGTTCTACAACCAACGCATTCTTGATCTCATTCAGTGATTTAGGCTGTGAAATTCCCTGGACAAGTTTCATGTACCATCTCAGTGCGCGATCTCTTAGGGTAGTACTAAACTGAGCTCTCTTAACTGCTTCGTCAGTGACATTCTTAATACTCCATAGAGATTCACATAAAAACCATTGTTGATCAAGATCTTCAGATCCATCTCCTCGAAAAATAGGCAACCTCATCTCGTCTACCATAGATCTTCCTAGACTTCTTGATTGACTAGGTATTGAACTACTTGTACTAGTGCTATGATTTCTCTGATAACTTAGGTTACTCTGGTTACATAATGCTGCTGAAACAACAGAAGGAGTAATAGTACTTACTTCAACCATCTGCGCAGTTCCTGAAGTTTCTAGTTCATCTTGGCGAGGTTCTTCAGTTTTTCTTTCCTCTATGCTAGCGGACTCTGAGTGCTCTTCTTCTGTCAGGTCTACCTCTTCTCCATTGTAGAAGCCCTTGTCTCCATAGTTATGCTTAAATAGGTTTGCAAGGGGGACTTCTCTAAACACTCTCCCATTGCGCATATATCCAGCCTCTGTTTCATTGTCACTGTTTGAATTTTTGAACATTGGCTCTTTCAATCCGACCGCTTACTGTATCTTCAATATGTTCCTCTCATGCAATAGCATCTTGATCTTCAACTTCAAAAAGTGTACAAATTTTCCTCTAGGTCCCTTAAAGAAATATCTCTCAGCTTGGCTATACAATTCCACTCTCTCAACAACAAACTCAGTAATGTATCCTCCAATCATGCTATCAAACCAGTGATCTACTTCTCTTGACATGACGTTGTCCATTCCCTTGACCTTCTTGACCAACGTCGACGTCCAAACCACAAGCGGTCCAAGTCTAATCTCGAACTAGTTATTTGCTAATCTGGCTAGCCACTCGTATAGCTCTTGATGAATTCCTCCAAATAATATCTTGTGTATATCAGTAAAGATATACCTTCCCAACCAATCTTCTATACTAAGGTTAGGTTTTTTGTTCTAGACTTCAACAAAATCTTTTTCTTGATCTTCTATCCACTTCTGAATCTTTGTCTTCGATGGAAACCACCTTAACATTCCCTCAAGAATATCTTGGTCCTGTCAACGAAACCATTTGTTGGCACAGGGGCAGACCCAAGTTTCAAGGCTCTAACATCGTACCAACAAGCCCTAACTACTGTCCCTTTCGGCAACACCTACGAAGAAGATGTAGTCTCACCCGAAGTAGTTATAGGGGGTTGCAGGACATAGGTTTCTACAACCAGAGGAAATGCAGAGTGGATTCAAAGAAACAACACACAACAACCTAGTATTCTTTATCTTCCTTTAAGTTTGTTGCGCAATTTATATCTCAGATCTAACACAATATCACAATAGCATCATATCAAATGACAGAGAACACAGGATCAATCACACATAACAAAAGATATACGTGGTTCACCCTCTCTCTAGGGCTATGTCCACAAAACTGTGATTTATAATATATTAGGTGAAAGCATACAGTTCTTATCTATGCTTTTGTCTTGCAAATCTCTCTGTCTCTCTCTTCTCTTCTCTATCTCCCCTCCCTGCGCACCCAGCTATAGGGTTTATCTTCACACCCAATTGAAGATCTTACAATACGAACTAATCACACAATACAATACTTTTCTCTCAAAAACAATCTCTCCTCATAACATAATCGAACCCATCCCAAGTCCTCTTGACCTTTATTTATACATTACAATAGCTCATCGACAACCTTAGGCTGAGACCTAGGTCTCAAAACCCTAAATGCCAAAACCCTAGGTGTCTACAACCCTAGGTCAACTTGACCCGCATTTTCAAGGCTTCACCAGCCTCTCTCTCCTTCTTTCTCACGCGGTGCTCCAAAGCACTCATTGACATATTCTTTCGCTTGCTGAGTTTTCCACGATCCATATATCTTGTTGATATGTGATCCTTGATCTCCTCATCCAACGGCTTTCTTTCTCTTACTTTGCTCTATATTTTCTGCTCTTTTTCTCACTTCGACCCAGTATTAGTCACTGTGTCTTTCGTGCAGTTCGCATTTTTCCTTTTCTTCCTTGATCTTCGTTTGCTTCCAAAACCAGCGGCCAACATAGACAACAACCCAACTCCACATATATGTGTTATACATCATGCAATACACTATGCATAGAAATTCCATTTTTTACCGAGGAGGAATTATTTTTAATAAGGTTTCCCACCAATTATCTATTTTTATCAAGACTAGAAGGTTCATGATGACATCATACTTGGTTTTCACACTATTGTTTTGTAATACCTTTAAAAAATTTGTTCCAAGAGAATATATTGATTATAGAGTGGACCCGATTCAGTGTTGGTACTTGACATTATCGAAGCACAAGGCTTCATTTCATTTTTATAGAGTCCAATATTCTTTCATGGGAAGATTCATGTAAATGTTAACAAGAAGGGAGCTAGAGAGGTTAACCCTCGAAGCCCAAAATTTCCTCATAGGGAGGGGAGAATACTTTTATGAGGAACATCATACATATATTAGACTTTATGGATTTGAAGGTAAGCCTCATCTCGTCCCAAAATTTGTTTGTGATCATTTTTTTTTAATTGATATTTGCAAACAATATGAAAGATGGTCAAATTTCTTTGATCAGAAGAAAAAGAAGTAGTTTATCTCCACCCTTTTTAAATTTATTAGATTTTATGTCAAAAGTATCATAGATTTTTCTAAAATTGCTCAAGGTTTTATTCTTTTGATCTAAAATATGTTGAATTTGTGAAGGGTTTTCACCCGGAAGGAACTTTCAAAACACATATAATTTCAATTGGTGACACCACATTTTTCCTTCAAGAATGTGAATAGGTATGAGGTATCGTGGATGAATATTGTGACACAAAAGTGGATAAAGGTGCTAAATTTTTTTCCCCCACATGCAACCCTAGTATCAAAATTAAATATTTCATCTTACCCAATGATATTCATACTTTAGTCAATTCTTATACTCGATCAAAAATGAAGATTCTTCAAGAAAATAAGAAACAGGAATTTGTTGATGAGCCTAGCCACAAGGAAAAATAGAGGTGTAATTTCAGAGCCAGCAATAGAGGGAAGTTAGTTACTCAATTTTCCATGAAGACATCAACCCATCCTAGAATTTATTTTTCTCTACCACTCGGTGGAAATGGAAGGAAGAAAACTATTGGAGCAAGTTCTATTGATGGTCATAGGAGTGATCCCCATAAAAATTAGAAGGAAAACAGAAATGCCACTACCCTTATGCAGAACCCTAGATTGGGTACCACTAATTGATAGCAAGGTCACAATTTTATCAACATATATCCACGAAATTCATGTGGCATGATGTTCTTCAATAAAGTCTCGCCACTGTGGAGATTTAATATTATCTTTGAAGGGACCTTTTCGAATATAATCCACTGTTCCTTAAATGCAACATGATGACCACATTGGCAAGACATAAATTAAAATGAGCGAGGTCAAAGGCGATAATTCCCTGAGGCAAGGTTATTTTCACTATGCACGATGTAGAATATGGAAGACAAGTTCAGGAATAGGAAACAAAGTGGAAAATACCCAAACTCCACACTCCACATGCGTAATGAAAAATCCAAGCTACAAATGAAAAATATAAGGTCATATATATTGTTGACTCTACACTCTACATTTCACATGCAGAATATGGAATACAAAGAATGGACTCAAAGACTTGTAAAATGGAGATTCAACAAAAGATAATTAACATTTGGTTCCAACTAAGGATAAAAAATAAAAATAAAAATAAAGGATGGGATAATTATAGTTGTAGTGGTGTATAGCACAATGTTGAGATGGTAGGGAGATGAATATAGAAAGAAATTCTTGAGATATTTCCCATTCATGGGTAACTTCTTGATAGTTCCATCCATTCTTTTGGGTAAATAAAAATTGAAGCCGCATTGCTTATCAATTTAATAGGGACCAATCCATAATGAATCAAATTTAGAATGCACTAAGGGTTTCTCTTTTTCTTTATTCTAGAGGAACACCATCTGTCCTTTATGAAATCACATTAAGGACGTCTTATGATTGAAACATTTTGTAATATCTTTATGTTTCCTGTGTATTTCCTACCACACTTGAATTCATTATTCCTCAAGTTGCAAGAGTGGGTAGTATTGAGTTTGTAATGGGGTAATCCCCTCCTCATATTCAACACATGTTTCTAATGATATAAAATTCATTTCCAAGTGGAATGGCGGAATGAAATCCTTCTAGTACACTAATGAGAATAGGGATTTCCCTATACTTTCTTTGGCCATTATCCTAATTTCCCTAAATCCTTGAACAATTTCATATGCCAATTCCTTTGATTAACTAAAACAATCTTGTTTAGCATTTGAACTAATATTTTGTTTGTGGATTCTACAATACCATTTCCTTAAGGGTAGTAATTTGAAGATTGTTCTATAATGATCCTATATTTCTTGTAAAATTCCATGAAATTCAATCCTACAAATATTGATCCATTGTCCATGATGAATTTCTTAGGTACCCTGAACCTAGTAACAATGTTTTCCTCCAATAACTTTATGATTTGGGTGGAATCAATGATCTTCATGGAAATGGGCTCATGTCATTTTGTAAATTAATCAGTGGCCATGAGGATATATGAATGGACTCTGCTGGATTTTGGATTTATTGGGTCAATCACGTATAACTCCCATTGTGAAAAAAGTGTATCAACATTGATATTTTTCACATGCATCAAGGCCCTCTTCACCCATCCAGTGAAATTTTGATGAGCCTTACAACTTATACCCTTCCTATAGGAGTTTGAAAACAATGTTGGCAAAGAGAAACTATTTCTAATCACCTTATGTGTTATCATCAATGGGGGAAAGTGCCCCCCCACAAACTCCATCATGCATCTCATTCAATAGTTCAAGACTTTTAGTATCCCTAAACACCTCAGTAACATACCATCAAAATTTTTTCTAAAGAGAACCTGAGAAATACAACACATAATAGGTAGCCTTCATATTCAAATCCCTTCTTTCTTTAGCTGACAATTCAACTAGAAACTTCCCTAACTTCAAGTAAAAAATGATCACTCCATTCATGTTTTGGGAAAATCTATAGTTTGTTCTTCTTCTTAATCTATAATCATAGTCTCCACACCCACAATCAATTTGTAAAGGCCTTTCCCCCTGATTTTGTCTCAAAGTCTTTATATATGCATCATACTCTTGAAATTTAGCCAACTAGTTATCCCATCTTCCCTCTCTGAGTAGCTAGATAATAATCATTCTAACTAGGGGAAAAGGGATGTAGGCTCTCACGTGGGAAAAATTATGTATGTTCTAAAGTGTCCCACCACTTTCACCAAGACATACTCGTGTTTTTCAATTGGGGAAAACCTCAACTCATAATCTCACAATGCGTTGCTCATGAAAGATAGAGACATCTCATGTCCTTAAGGATTATTTTGGGTAAGGACTACAACAATGGTCTCTTTAGAGTAAAAATCCTATATAAAATGAAATCTTTCTCTAAGTCTAGGATAACCAAGATTGGGGAACTGATGATCACTTCCTTAATAGTCATGAATTCTTCTTGCACCTCAAGGGTCCATTCAAACGTTTTGTGCTTATTTAATATGCAATTGATGGGTCTTGTGATAGAATCAAAGTCAGGGATGAACCTACTAATAAATTTTATCTTCCCAAAAAATCATTGGAAACCCCTTTTATTAGCAGTAGGTTTTAGCTCATTTATTGCTCTGATTCTTTTAATGTATATTCCTATTTCAATAACTATATGCCCCAACAATTTTCCATCAGTGATAGAAAACATGCACTTCTTGGGATTCATGAATATGTTGTACCTTTGACATCTCACAAATACCTCTCTTGGGTGCAATAGATGTTGTTTCCTGATCTTGGAGTATATAGTGAGGTCATCCTAGTAATTGTCCATTATTTTACTAATTAATTCATGGAAGGTATGGTCCATGGCTCTTTAGACGGTCACCTAATAATTCATCAATCCAAATTACACTCAAACATAAGCATAAGTCCCCCATGGGGTCATGAAGGAAGTCTTATGATGATCTCCCTCAACCACCAAAAATTGATTATATCCTGAGAAGCCATCCAATATGGACACCAACATTGAACCTGTTACTTGTTGTAGCAATATCTCCTTGTTAGGGAGTGGATAATTATCTTTAAGGGGTGTTTTGTTCAAATATCAAAAATCCACACAGCCAAATTTCGCCATTCATTTTCTACACCACCATAGGATTGGAAACCACTCTGAATATCTATTGGGTACTATGATTCCTACATCCACAATATTTTGTAATTCGATCTTGATAAGGGACTTCAATTTTGTATTTATTCTCATTATCTTCTATCTAACCAGTATCACATCCCTTTTCAATGACATGGAAACTAGTTGTATGATAATCTTAATGTATGAACTTTTAAGTATCCATAGGTCCATGTGAAGGCATCCTCAAATTATTTGAACAAACACACAAGGTCTTCCATCTATTGTCCAACATAATCAATCCATAAATTTAGAAACTTTGACTCTCTTTAAGTCTTGATATTAACTTTCTTTGTTTCCCAAAATTTCTGGAGAGAATGCTCCTTCATGGACGTACCCTCCCATATTTGAACATATTTTTTTAATAAAGAATCCAACTTGAGGCTTGAGAGACGCATTCAAGTGATTTTTCTCCTTAATCCCTTCAATTGTGATTAGGAATCCAACAATATGTTCATCATTTTCAAATATTTACCAAATGGCCTTCTTATCTAGTATTGATGGTCTAAATAATAGCTCAGCGTAAAAGGTGGCACTTGGCAGGGATGGGTGTGGATAAAAAAGTGAACCCACTACTACCAACAAATGAACCCTTTGATTATCCTCTATTGGGATGAATTCTATGTTGAAAGATTGAAAGTCCTTAATCAAATCCCAAACTATATGAATGAATTCCTTGAGGTTCCCTTTCTTGATGGTAAACTTCTCCTTGACTTGGTTGAACACCGACTATGAATATCCTCTTACAATAAGATATTGGATGTACGTTTCTTTGGATTGCAATTACCCGTGAATGATGGCCTCACATTCTGCAACTTTGTTTGTATATTGAAAATGCAATATGAAAGAATAAGAATGGATCCTTCAAGTGGGGTCCTCCATTCTTATTCTTTCATATTGCATTCATTCCCATGAAGAAACTCATCCCATAGCAAATAACTCAGCCAACATATAGAAAATCACCCATAATGAATAAACCCAGCCTCCTTAAGAAAATAGATCAACTCTTCTCACAATGCAAGCTGCCAAATGATGGAAAACTAAACCCTACTGAAGTAAAATGAAGAAATATGTGTGATCTCTTCTCTGAATGAATAACTAGGGTGAATGGTCTCCCCACCAAAGAAAATATCTGAAAATTTCTCCTAGGGTTTCCTTCCCAAGAGTTCCAAAGACACAATGAGCTCTCTCAATGAGAAATTAGGAAATGCCAATGCAAGAATGAGAGAGGGCACCCTCTTTTCTGCCTTTTATTCATTAGTTGACTCTTTTGCAACCTTTTTACCTTTTAATCAGTTTAAGTGACTTTTCATATTCTCAATAGTCACTTAGGCGCTTTTTTGTACTTTACTTAATGTCACCTTTATATTTAATTAATTCCCACTCTAGTGATATTAATAAAATAATTGATTCCCTTTTAATTCCCTGACTATGGCCCACATGAATCACTTAGGCCATTTAGTCAATTCATCTAGAGGAATTATTTGGAAAGGGACATTACAGTCCTCCCTTCCTAAGATTGTTTGTCCTCAAGAAACTACAAATTTGTATGTTGTATGATTTGATCACTCTCCCATGTGGTATCCTCTACTAGTAAGTCTCGCCATCTGATGAGGTATTCTTGAATCACCCTGTTACGCAATTTTCTATCTCAAACCTCTAATACCTCCTCAGGAATCAGTACTAATTGCCTCTCCTCATCAAATGGAGGTAGTTCTACCGAAGTGGTGACTAGTTGTTCCAATTCCTTTTTGAGACATGAGGTGTGAAACACATTATGGATTTTTCTTCCCTCCAACAATTCCAGTTCATAAGCCATTTCTCCAACTCTTCAAACCACCCTGTAAGGCCCATAGAAACATGGCTTAAGATTTTTTTCTCTACTCTTCTTCAGTGAAGACTGTCTATATGGTTGTATCCTTAAGAAAACCAAGTCTCCCACATTGAAAGTGCACTCAACCCTATTCCTATATGCATATAAATACTACTAATTTTGGGTCGTCTATAGGTTGTCCTTTAGAGCCTTGAGTATGTCCTACCTCTCTTGGATACAATATTTGGCTTTTGGGAAACCTTCTAACCCCAGATTCCAATTCAACAAAGGAAGGAGTATCGTACCCATACAATGCTCAAAATGGTGTCATGTCAATGGACATGTGATGAGTGGTGTTGTACCAATGCTCTCCCAGATGTAACCACTTCACCCATGGTTTTTGTTGTCCTAACACATAGTTAAGTAAATATATCTCAATCCATTTGTTCACAATATCCATTTGATCATATGTTAGAGAGTGGTAACTGGTGTTGGGAGTCAACTCTGTGCCAACAAATATGAAAAGTTCCTGCCAAAAAGCATTGAGGAACATGTTGTCCCTATCACTAACAATATATTTTGGCAGCCTATGAAGTCTGAATACCTACCTGAAGGATAACTTCACTACCTATGTTGCCTTATATTATGAAAATATGAAAAATAAGTGTGCAATTTTGGTCAACCGATCAACCACTACATATATACAATCTATTCCCTAGACCTTTGGAAACCCTGTGATAAAGTCCATGAATATACTCTCCCATTTCTGCTTTGGAATGGGAAACGAATGTAATAATCCTATAGGATGGGTCTTCTCTAACTTGTTTTGTAGACAAGTCACACTCTCTCTAACATAATTCAACACATCATATTTGAGGCCCTTCCAAGTGAACCTCTCCCTGACTTGCCTATAGGATTTGAAGAATCCTGGATGTCCTGTCAATGGTGTATTATGCATAGCCTCCCAGATTTTATCCTTAAGTGTAGAATCCAGAACTAGATATATATGATACTTGTAATATATTATGCCATCTACCACCTTATACTTGCCATCATGTGTATTGTGATCCATCACCTCTCAAGCAAATTTGTTCTTGGAATATTCCACCAATACATGGGATTTCCAATCGGTTGAAATCTATGTAAGAGAACACATCTCTGGCCTCCTCGAAAGAGAATCATCTACTGTTTTTTTCTTCCCTTTGACATACTTGATTTCAATGTCATAGGCTTATAATTTTCTAACCCAATTATGTTTCCTTTCATTCAAGTCCTTTTTCCCCATGAAGTTTCTTAAGTTGTTATGGTATGTTTTAACCACAAATTTCCCACTGACCAAATATTGTTGAAACTTTTCCAAGGCGTACATGATGGTGAGAATTTATATGTCATATATGGGATAGATTCTCTCCCTCTACGAGAGATTCATTCTCTTGTATGGAATAAAATTCCTCCACTACATCAAAACTACTCCTATCCCTTCACCTAATGCATCACACTCAAGCACAAAGGGCTGAGTGAAATCAGGAAGTGTTAAAACTGGGCAGGTGCTCATCACTTCCTTCATGAGGTCAAATGTATTTTGAGCCTCTTTGGTCCATATGAATGCTCCTTTCTTTGTGAGGTCTATGAGTGGTGTGACAAAATGTGAAAACCTTTTCACAAACAATCTGTAATAACTACAAATCCCAAAGAATCCATGCATGTGTGTGGTATTTTTGGGTGGTGGCCAATCCAATATAGCCTGTATCTTCTCCCTGTGCACTAACCACATTTCCTAAGTATAGAATCTATGTCATTCCAAATTCACACTTGGAGTCTTTGGAATATAGTGAATGCTCCTCCATGATACTCAAAATATCCTCTAAGTTCCCCAGGTGTTCCTCCCATGTTCTGTTATATATCAATAGATCATCAAAAAATATGAATAAAATATTCTGCATATTCTTTATGAATAAGTGATTCATGCATGACTGAAACATAGATGGTGCATTCATCAGCCCAAATGGAATTACCAAGAACTCATAGTGCCCATAATGGCACCCTAAAGAGGTTTTGTGAATATCTTCCTCTCTGACCCTGATTTGATGGTAACCAGAACGAATATCAATCTTAGAAAATTATATTGCTCCATGTAGCTCATTTAGAAGCTCATCGATCCTCGATATAGGGTACCCATTTTTTATCTTCATTTTATTCAGGGCCTTATAGTCAATACACATCCTCATAGTACCATCCTTCTTCTTAACCAAAACCACTGAAGAAGTGAAAGGATTGAAATTGGGTTTGATATGCCCCATCAGTTTAAGTGACTTTTCATATTCTCAATAGTCACTTAGGCACTTTTTTGTACTTTACTCAATGTCACATTTATATTTAATTAATTCCCACTCTAGTGAGATTAATTAAATAATTGATTCCCTTTTAATTAACTGACTATGGCCCACGTGAATTACTTAGGCCATTTTGTCAATTCATCTAGAGGAATTATTTGGAAAGGGACATTACAGTCCTTCCTTCCTGAGATTGCTTGTCCTCAAGAGACTACAAATTTGGATGTTGTATGATCTGATCACTCTCCCTTGTGGCATCCTCTACTAGTAAGTCTTGCCATCTAATGAGGTATTCCTCAATCACCCTGTTACATAGTTTTCTCTCTCAGACCTCTAATACCTCTTCAGGAATCAGTACTAATTGCCCCTCCTCATCTAATGGAGGTAGTTCTACCGAAGTGGTGACCTGTTGTTTTTCTATTTCATCTTTGAATTTTCTTGGGGTTCTTGTAAGGGGTGGTTATGACCAGTTTGGCTACCTCCTCCAACTCTATAGTGTGATCAAAACCTCTATCTGGTGGTCTCCCTGAAGGTATATGTCCAAATACCTTGTCATGTCTTCTCAACAAGGCTTGAATATCTGCATGATGATGTTGTCGACCCTGTGCATCTACCTGTGTTGTGATAAAACACTCAAATGCATATGCTATATCTCCTCACCTAAAAATGGCCTCCATCCTTTTATTTGACACAACCATAGGGGTGTTATTCGACATGCCTCTCCGAAAAACATGTTTACCTCCTGGTGAGTGGAATTTTATCATCATCACTTTATAATTTGATGTGATGTCCCCCAATGTTTGAAGCCACTAGAATCCCAAAACTATATTGGATTCTACCAAATCAATGACAAAGAAGTCGTCAATCAAGGTGCATTTTCCCAATGTCACTACCAACTTGGAAATATTCTTTCCGAATGACATGTTATACCCATCAACCACTTCTACATTGAACCCCTCAAAGGCCTCAGTAGCCATCCGTCTCTTGGCTACCTAGGTTGCATCAATGAAATTGTGGGTTTCCCCTCCATTAATAAGAGCGGCAATCCCTTGTCCTCATAGTACTCCTCTGACTCTAAAGGTATGGAATATAGGTGTGCATGATAAAGTGGCGATAACCACCTCCTTTAACTCATTTTGAGCCTTCTCCTTAGTATATTCCCCCTACTTGTTTCCTGGATTCACTGCAACCTCTTATTCCTCATCACTATCTTAATGCACCATTATGTAGTGAACCTTTCCTTTTCTCATGCATCTGTGGCTTGGTTCCCAAGTCTCTTTACAGCTGAAGCAAAGAATATTTTTTCTCAATGCATTCTGAGTCGCCTCATCTAACCTCTCCTTATCTACCCATTCTTTCACTCGAGGATTCTTATCTTTTCCTTTCTGTGGAATGAATGGTTTTGAGATGATCTTTGTCTTTGGGAATGCACCCTTTGTGTCCCTTTTCCTCACAATAACATCTTGTAATGTCTCTGGTTTGAAATAATTCACCCAACCACAAAGTGGTTCAGATAGACCCTCACTGAATAACATCACCAATCTTTGCTCCGAGATATCTGTCATGGTGAATGCAATTCTCTAAAATGTTGTGATGTATGCATCCAGTGTTCCCTCCTACTTGAGTTGTGCCAACTCCCTGAAATGTGGCTCTGGGTCCTTTTTGTCAAACCTCTCCATTAAATTCTGAGTGAAGTCCAAATAGGAGGTGATATTAGCATGTCCCAGAGTGACCAATCCATGGTACCACCACTCGTTGGATTCTCCATCAAGGTGCAAGGTAGCGAATTTAATCACCTCGGCCTTTATCATAGGATTGCGCTGGAAGTGTGTATCTAGCTTCTATATCCATGCTCTAGTTGTGCTCTTGCTATACCCTTCAAAGAATGGAATGGATAGATTTCCTATATTGTGTACTAGATCCTTGTTTTATTTCCCCCTTTTGTGATCCCTTGGTCTCTCAAATAGTCTTGAAAATTTTTACCTAGAACATGCAGCCACTAATTCTCCATTTGTTGGTTTCCAAAAAACTAATTCATAAGGGGTCTGGGGATTATCCTACTATTGGCACTAGCACCCACCTGAATAGGTAGCCTAGTGTGGTTAGGTGTGGGAATATCATGATGGATTCCCTCGCCATTGTTCCCATTGTTCACATTGGAACCCCCTACACCATTTTTACTCCCATGGTTTTGATTTTCCTCGTTACTATCAATTAAATATGTCAACAGTTGTGATAATTTTTGTTTCCCAACACTAATCCTTCTAGGATTTGTATAGATTTGTCCTTGTTATTATCCCCCATGACATATTCTTGTTCTGACTCAGGTTGGTTCTCCCTTATTTCTCCTTATTTGTTAAATATATCTTATTCCCCTCATTGTATTCTACTTCTCTAGGTGATATACCTATAGTTACCATGCCTCATCTACAACAAAATTCCTCAGGATGGGAGGATGTACTTCTCTGATGCCACTTTAATGTTCCTTGCTAAAAAAAAATTTGTTTTTACTTAATGATGTAGTTCATGAATTAAAACAAACTTTTTGGATGCAATGCTAGTACAGTGATTTAAAAGAACTCTAAATTTTGTATAACATTCCAATGAAATGGCACACAAAAAAATAGTGTTTGTTGTCTTTATTTATTCTATTTGGTTGCAATACAAATCAACAATGCTTATGAAAAAAAACACAACATTAATAAAGAACTTGGAATATTCTTGATGTAGCCTAATCCTCATATACAATAAGAAATAAATCCCATAAGTAGCAATATTAATATAGCAGCTCCTTTGGAAAAACAAATCTGAACTAGATATGAAATATTGTTGAAGTACAGGCTGGTAAGAAGAGGGAATACGCCCCAGAACTTGTATATGCAATAGATAAACAACCAAACTCTACCCAGATGACAAGGAGAAGTTGCCAACAATATGAAAATGAACAGTGACTAAAGGGATTCAACCCAGTTCTGATATATTTGTTCCCAACACACAGTTCTACCCTTTTTTTCTATCATAAACTGACCTCTAATACAGATTAAGTTGACTCATTTTCACACAATTTGTCTCCTCTTTTATGATGTGACCCACCAAGTATAAATTTCCCTCCCACACATGAAATTCATCCCACAATGAGAGGCAATTAGCTCCCCATGAAGAAACTCATCCCACAGTAAATAACTCAACCAACATATAGAAAATCGCCCACAATGAATAAACCCAGTCTCCTCAAGAGAATAGATCAACTCTACTCACAATCCAAGCTGCCAAATGATGGAAAACTCAACCCAATTGAAGCACAATGAAGAAATTTGCTTGATCTCTTCTCTAAATGACTAACTAGGGTGGATGGTCTCACCACCGAAGCCAATCCCTGAAAATTTCTCCTAGGGTTTCCGTCCCAAGAGTTCAAAAGCGACAATGAGCTCTCTCAATGAGAAATTAGGAAATGCCAATGCAAGAATGAGATAGGGCACCCTTTTTTTCTCCTTTTATTCATTAATTGTCACTTTTGTGACATTTTTACCTTTTAATCATTTTAAGTGACGTTTTATATTCCCGATAGTTACTTAGAATGTTTTTTTCTACTTTACTCAATGTCACCTTTATATTTAATTAATTCCCACTTCTGTGACATTAATAAAATAATTAATTCCCTGAGTATGGCCCACAGGAATTACTTAGGCCATTTCGTCAACTCATCTAGAGGACTTATTTGGAAAGGGACATTGCAACTTCACATCTTAGTGCACACAATGATTTTTTCCTCTACCAAGGAATATTCTCTACCTCAAGGAACAACAAGGTGATTTGGACCTTATTGAGGTCATCCATGATATTGTAATTCATCTAAGACGATATGGGTTCTCCCCTTCATTATTTGCAAGGTCTAACCCCATCTTGAATTGGGATAGGATTCTTCTACAAAAACTAGTGATTTGTAGGGACAAAGCCACTATGGGGACCAGGGCTAAGTGGACCCATCTTTGTCTTGAGAAGAGGTGTTCCTGCTGGAACTTTTGGTTTGAACTTGCTAGTTTTTTATTAGTTTTGGATGACATTTTCTTGCTCAAATGGTTTTAGATCAACATGCTCTTCTACAACAAACATTTCAAACTCATAGATAGGAATGACTTGATCACTTGATCGTGTCACATCCAGTTGTTGGGAATGATTACACTCATATTGATGGTTCTCATTTAGAAACTCTTCATCATTTTTTAGACATATATATATTCTTCATAATACTCAGCCATCACCATAGCATTTGATATTTCCATCTGGCTTGGTCTTGATTGTGGTTCATGGTAATCCATTTAAGGTGGGGAGTTTAGGTATTCTATTAGTGTTGGTGCTCCACAAAAACTTTCTATTAAAGTATAATTAAAGGTAAAATATATAATTAATTTATGGAAATGAAACCAACCTTATTATTTTATTTATATATTTATTTATCATTTTAGGGTTATGTTCATATTAATAAGGTTTTAGGCTCTCGATTGAAAATTGTTTCCCCTTTTTAGTCGTAGCAATTCATTTTGTAGGTGTTGTATCGTCGTGTCTAGTTGATTCATCGCCAAATCAAAGTGGACTCTTGATGCTTCTTCTGGAGTTAGAATCAACTTCATGTTGGTGGGGAGTAGGTTCCATTGAAATATCCCCCTTCCCACTTATTTATCCTTCATTGGTATAGATGAGGTAAAACGTCCTTTTCTTGAAAGATTCAATGTTGGCATCTACCTCTTTACACACCCTAATATGAACTTAGGGTCCTCATTGCTTTCCAACATGTCTTTTTCCATTTCATGGGGCTTCTTCATGGACACTTCAATGGTGTCAATACAAGAGGATTTGATAGCATAGTTTTCATTTGCAAGCATGACATTATTGTAATAGCCAAAAAACACTGGGTCATTCAGACATTGGTCTTTAGGTATCTTTTGGAAGGTTCTGTAAAACCTAAGATTGAAATCTTGAATTTGTGCATTCTTCTCCAAATGGATTTGAGTAAATTGTGTAAGAAACATGTGATATTCTATGGGCTAAGTGTACCTTCCCAAAAACACATCCTCTATGTCATTGAAACATGTGATAGAGTTGGCTGGATGGGATAGATTCCAATCATATGCTAGTCCAAATAGAGTTTGATGAAAATCATTGATCATGAAGTGATTGTGAGTGATCAAATGGATATCGCACATATCTAATAATTGATAAATGTTTTTCCACATCAGCAAGCCATTGGGTGGAATAGTAGGTAATGGGCGTTTTTTCCCCTCAAAGGCCAAGGGGCTCATATTGGGTCTTTGTTCCTTGGGCTCTCTTGGTCTTCCTATTATTTTTTAGCTATTACATCCTCTCACTTCCTAGTAGGGCTATTAGGTGGAGATGGATTCAAGGAGAGGAAAGGTGGAGACCAAGCTAGATTTTGGACTATGGATCTCTCTCCTTCAAGACTAGTTTTTAGTCCCTCTTCAATAGCTATCCTTTGTCCTCTGGTTAGAACACCCTTTCATCCCTCCTAGGTAACCAACATAATGGAAATCTTGTAAGACTTGAAGTTATTTTCTATTCAATTAGATCAATGAAGTTTCCATTCTTTCAATCAATCCTACCTTTCTTCTTATGTGAGAGATTTCCAATAATGCTCAAGCTCCATTTGATTCTTAGTAGTCTGAAGGGAAATATTGTACAACTAATTTAAGATACTGGATTGATATTCAAGTCTTGTTAGAAAGTGAGGTTGCAATGAAGAGTTTCCAACCTACAAACTGGTCTAGAAAATGAGTCTTCAATCTATCTCCAATATGGTTGCCAAAAAACATTAACCTCTTTTTCCTGTCAAGGGAAAAGGGAACAAAATTGCAAGTTTCATGACAAGATCTCAAAAATCCCTCTCTCATTTTTAAGGAGGTGGTATTCTTCCCATTGATTTTTTATATTTTATTACGATATTTCAATGAGTGCAATGGGTAGGCACTAAGTAGAAAACCCCAAGAAAATATTCTGATTCACATAAAGATATTTTATAATGTAGATTTTCTTTTAAATCATATTGTTTCCAGGAGGATCACGCAATATCAATCGTTGAAAAGAAAAGAAAATAAAGATAAATACAAGGTTCACAAGATAACATAATTCATCCCCCGAGGGGCAGCTCAATTGGCAAGTGTCGTGATATGAAGTGTTATGTTCGATGATGTTTCGAGTTCAAATCCACCCAACTTACCCATTCCTGCAGAAGGGGCATATGTATGGAACCTGGAGGTTATAGTGGTAGTGGTCGGAATCGACCACGTGTCATGCGAGTACAAGGTTCATAAGATAACATAATTCATCCCCCGGGGGGTAGCTCAATTGGCAAGTGTCGTGATATGAAGTGTTATGTTCGATGATGTTTCGATTTCAAATCCCCCCGACTTACCCATGCCTGTGGAAGGGGCATACGTATGGAACTTGAAAGTTATAGTGGTAGCGGTCGGAATTGACCCCATGTCATGCGAGTACGAGACCGCCCAATTGTTGATTCTGCTAGATACAAAAAAAAAAGATAACATAATTCGTTCATAAAACAAGCATTCCTTCATTAAATAATGCAAGTGTAGGATCAACCATGAGTTTGTAAGATGAAGGAAAGAAATTAAACCATGACAGAATAAACCCAAAGAACCTTAAAAGACTATTTCATTCAAGGTCAAAGAATCTGCAAAGATCCATTTGTTCAAGTTTCCACTGATTTAAAATCATACAAAACTCATAAAAATAATATGGCTACATGGATAGTTCTTTTTGGGTCCATAATAGAAATCCTAGAATATGACAAAGTTTAGAATTTCCTGAAATAAAGTGGGTTGATATAGTCTCTACCAAAATCTCAATTACTAGTACATAAATGAGAAATTGAAATGGACTCACCCTTGAGGGTAGGGATGGGGATCCCATGGACCTAGAATATATAAGAAAGAATAGAAATAAGACAAAGGGGCATATGGTCAATCCAAGGTTCTTTAACAAAACAACATACATAAGGGAATGCCATGGAAAATACAATAGGTAAGAAAAGGTAGAAAAAGTTGTGGAAAATTGACTTACAAAATTTAGAAGGACTGGAATACTTTTCCACTTCATCAAGGAAATTTGATTTAGATAATATGTTGATGTATCCATTTGTTCTTCTCAAACCCTAATTTCCATTTTGAATTATTTTTATGAGGTCTTGGTGACTTTACCCAAACACTTATCAACCCATAATTTGATGAAATATGAGATGGGTCTCACATTGTCCTCTCCTTTTACTCATAAGGAACATATTTCATCTTGGACCTCACTTAATTTATGAACTACTCTTGCACAATTGAGTCAATATTAGAATGTTTTACCACGAGGTGATTCAACCATTGCATTATCTCTATCCTTGAGAAGGTTAGGAGCCCATTGAACTATTCAAGCAACGTGGTATTGAAAGTTACCGGCTTCAACTCATATTCTTCTTTGGTAAGGATATTCTATTGGTAAATGCTTGAGGCTCCATCTATATCCTTGATTGCATTAATACAATTGAAAAATACTTTACTCCTATCAATCAACATATCTCAAGTAGTAATCAATTGTTGCAAAACATCCAATCTAACATCCCAACTAGCTCTAATTTGTCTGAGTCTCACATTTGAGGGGAGATTTCCTTTGTTCCATTTGTTTTTATTCATGTTTATCAAGGCCTTGTTGAAGGTCTCAACATAACTATTGCAAAATTTATGATCATCTTGCAAGTATTATTTTAAAATATCCTTCAAAGAACTAATCTTAGTCTTGAGAATATAATATTTACTTACTATATCCCAAAGATCCATCAAAAAGTTCATCCTCTCTTCAATGTTGGCAACTACTACCTCTTTTTCTCCCTACAATAATCCCTAGGGATTCTTCATCATGGAAATTACCTCTACTTTCTACTCTAACTATTCTTCAAGGGTTCATATGCCAGCTAATAATGGTGTGAACAATAGTATGACTATTAATGTGGATAAGAACTCAACAATTATCTTCTTCAAATTGGTATTTTCATCTAATTTCTCTTGAATAGAATGTCAAGGCATTCCACTAGTAGCATCATTCAGATGAAGATCCCATTCCATTCCTAATTCCTTAATGTCCAATGAGGTGCAATTTTTCTCTAAGAACTTCTTCCCTCAAGTTAAGAAAAGGATTTGGTCTCCAAAGGTTTAATGTATAACAAATAATATGGAAGGGGTGGTTTAATCCCAAAGTTAATATTAAGAAAATTAAGTATGGGAAGTAAGGTTTAAAGATTAAGGATATAAGAATCAGAGCATAGTAAAATTGCTTATAAGAAGCGAGGGAAAGATATTTAATTTAAAAAAAAAAAAAATGAAGGGAGGAAAGAGAAAAAGAAAACAAGAATCCAAGCAAGGGGAGAAAAGACAAAAGATTAAAGATATAAGAATCATAGAATAGTCAAATTGTTTATAAGGAACGAGAGAAAGACATTCAACTAAAAAAATCGAAGTAAGAGAGAAAAGAGAATAAGAATTGAAGAGGGGTGAAGAGAAAAGGAGAATAAAAGAGATATGAAGGAAAAACATAAAAAAAAAAAAAAAAAAAAAAAAGTGAGGAAGGGCTCATTATAATTAATAAGAATTTGAGGTATTAAAGAAGAGGTAGAAGAGATCAAGTTGGAATAAGGTCATAACAATAAAAGAGGCTAGGGAATAAGAAAAAATAATTGAAAAGAATAAATGAATGAATGAAATAAAATCACTTAAGAAGAAGCATAAAAGCGAATAAAAGGTGGGGAAAAAGTTAAGTAAAATGAACAACTCTAATTAAGCATGACAGAGAGAGTGAGGGGGTATTGTGAAGAATTACAAAGCCTTTGAAGGACATGGAAAAGGGGGTTAATGAGGATGTACAAGAGAAGGAAAGGAGAAAAGAGGGTTCTTAATGATTATGAAGGTGGTTAATGATTGGGTGCCAAATTTGAGTAAGTTTATAGTCATTTTCACAATCGATGTTATTAAGGTGTTAATCAATCTCAACAACTTCTCTTGTAAGTCTAATGGAGTAATCTTAAGTTTCATATAAAATAATCTTAAGTTTCATGTAAAATTTTAGTTTGGTTGAAGTAATGCGGTGTTTGGTGTGTCTAGAGCATTTAGCAATGGTAAGTTTTGTGGTGCTATTATAATAGGTGTTGTCCATATGTTCATTTGTCCTAGTTTAAATGGTTGATCATGTTTAGACAATATACACGACCCTAGGAAGAAAGAATCTCGTAAACTCCTTATAGGAGATGATCCATTTTTACTTTCACATTATTAATGATATTAACTATGTTATTGGAAGTAATGGAAATGAAAGGACGAGTCCATAAATTTGAAAAAATGTGGATTATTTAAAGAAGAGTTTATATATTTGGGATATCCTTTCAAGAATTGATTACGAATTGAAGAAGTGAATGCTATCTTGGACTAGCTTGTAGCTAGTAATGTTTATGAAGTAAGGAAATAGCTTGTAGCTAGTAATGTTTATGAAGTAAGGAAATTTCATGCCATTGCAAACTTTTATTGAAATTCAGTTTTAGTAATATTTGCAAAATGTTTTCAATGTAAATTAATATGAAAAACTTGCATTATTAAAAACAAATTAATATGAAAAACTTGCATTACTAATAACAAGAAGATTGGAATTAAAAATTAATATGAAAAACTTGCATTACTAAGAACAAGAAGATTGGAATTGAAATTTAAAAAAAAATTATAAATAAATTAAAATATAAAATAATGTTTATAAAAATATTTAGATGATAATTTAAATAAATTTAATCATTTGTATTTATTAATAATATGTGGTAAACATATTTTATAAGTTCATGTGGTAAACATACAATCTGAGTGGGCCTAATAGTTAAGAACATGTGTTTCATCTTAAGAGGTCATAGGTTCAAATCAGATGGGGGTAGCGTATGTATACCTTCGTAGACTTTACCAGTCAAATTGTTGGGCGGAGGGGGGTCCCTTGTCCCACAAACAAGGGGGTCTCATACACCAATTTGGTGTGTTGGCTTGGTCATGACCTTAAAAATAGATTATTATTATTATTATTATTATTATTATTATATAATCTTTCGTCCCATCTTTACTTATGTCAATTTTCAATTATAATTTTTCTTACTAACAACCTATCAAGTTGTCAAAAAAAGGAAGCCATCGTATTTTAAATGTTAAGTTTTCGTAACAACAACTATCAAGTATTAAGGAAAGGAAGCCATTGTACTTTTAACGCTAAGTTTTTGTAACAACAAACTATTAAGTATTAAGCAATGGAAGCCACTATATTTTTCACACTAAATTTTTGCACAATTATTAAACAAGCCACTGTATTTTTAATGCTAAGTTTTCGTAATAACAAAATATCAAGTTTTAGGGAAAGCAAGCCACTATATTTTTAATGCTAAGTTTTAGTAATGACAAACCTATAAAGTCCTTAAAGAAAGCGAGCCACCATATCTTATTTTAATGCTAATTTTTCGTAACAACAAACTATGATTCTTAAAGATACATTATTTACAAGAGCGATTTTTGAGTTGAGTGGGGAAAACCCTAGCGCTCTGAAACGATTGCTCTGCAAACCTGCTGCATGACCAGAACTAGTCGTCATGGAACATGCTGCCTGTTACGGTATGGCACAAGATAGCACCCGGTTCTGATCCGTCAGAATGAATCTGGAAGAGTGGGGGCAACCCCCTCGTACAACAAAGTAACTGCCAATGATAGGATGGGAACAAGATCCAAGCGACCCTCATTCGAGCCGTTGTTGCAGCTTCGTGACTAGCTCCTTACTAGATAACAAGGGCTCAGGAAAGAGATGGATGTGGAACCTAGAACGTCCCATCCAAAAGCATATCATGGTTGGGAGCCTGGAAAATGCATTCTGCAATCTGATAAACCACCAAGATATCTCATAAGCTCAACAAGAGTGGGTGAACACACACAATTTATGCGAGAGCATGCCTAAGCAAGTTCCTGGGATTATGGCCAACTGAATGTGACCTAACGCGATGGATTAAGAACTGGTGGAACCCTAAGGGAGACTACGAGGTTCAACTCAACTCAAAAGGTTTTTTCACAATCATCCTTTATAATCTAGAAGACAAGGATAGAATCTTCGAGAACATGCCATACTTCTACAACTCAGCAGGGCTATTCTTGCGCTTCTAGATGGAGCGATTCAGCCCGGACAAGGAGGAATTCACAATGGCCCTAGTTTGGATCTGATTATACTCTCTATCGCATGATTTTTTGCTGGAGGAAATCCTTATGGGAATCGGGAATACAGCGAGTCACTACGTCAAAACATCGGAAGCAACAAAGAAAAGGAAATACACTTCTTATGCATGCATCTGCATGTACATGAACATCTCCAAGGCTCTCCCCGGATCTATAGCCATGGAATATCAAGATGAAGACTGACAACAAATGCTGGACTACGAACACATCCCTTTCCGCTGTAGGAAATGCCATGAACATGGCCACCTCTTCAAAGGCTTTCCACTGAATATCCAAGCTTCCAAAGTCAGCGACAACAAGTAGAAAGATGGCTTCACCACTGTCACAGGAAGGAAAAAATATCCTCCAAGGAAACAAAATCTGGATCCATGCCCCAAGATCTTGACAAAAAACTCTTATAAGATCCTGAACCAGCTGTCGGAAGATGAAGAAATCCAAGATTCGCATAAAGCGAAACAACAGGAGAAAGGGAAGAACCAAGCCACACCTCCCCCTTCGCACAATAGCAAGACCAACCCAGATGAGGGGGGAAGCGCAGATGGGGACACTCAGATGCAGTTGGATGATCGTGATCTCACAGGCATCGATCTAGAAAAACTTGAGGAAGCTCTCAATCAAAAGGATCTGCAAGCCCTCCCGAAAGAATAGCTGTGAAAGGTCCATAAAGTCTTCCTTGACTCCATAGCAAGATCCACAACAAGACTGGGTATAGCCACAGATCCAAGCTCAGACTCAAAGAGGATACCACGGGAGAACAAAAGAAGGGGGAGAAAATCAGCCCAACAACTTATCAAGGAGGCAGGCAATCTCATGCTCAACTCTGGGCAGATCCAAAAGCTCTCGGAGGGATACCTCCACCCACCACCACAATCATTATGATGAATATCATGACCTGGAACATCAGAGGACTCAATGGTAGATCCAAACAAAGGATCCTCCGAGATTGCATCAGATCGAAAAGCCCAGATATCCTTTTGTTACAAGAAACAAATTGTGCGGGGACAGAGGTAGAAACCATATTCCAGCACATTTGGAGAGGTTGTGAGCTCATACATACTGACTCCACAGAAGCATCAAGAGGATTGGCCATATTATGGAACCCCAACACTGTCACGTTAAGTAGACCTTTTTCCACTATAGGTACACTCACTGCTCACTTCATGATCACAGGATAGACTCAAGAGGGTGATATCACAAACATCTACGGACCACAAAGCCAACATGAAAAAGACAGTCTCATGAAGTAGATAACCCACATCAAAACACTACTGAGCACGCCCAACTGGATCCTACGGGGCGACTTCAATATGATCATGTCACTGGAAGAGAAAAAAGGAGGAACTAAACCACTGGAGCCAGACAGTGGTAAGTTCAAAACCCTCACAGACCAACTAAAGCTCGTAGACATCGAAAATTGCAATGGCACATTCACTTGGTCCAATCATAGATCAGGGCACCAACAAGTAGCTTGCCACCTAGATCGATTCCTTGTAGCGGAAGAATTAATAGAATTAGATCTGAATATGGAGAGCCTTATTCTCCCAAAGGCAGGATCGGACCATTGGCCAGTGGCCTTCTACCTAGAAACTGAGGCAACACCCAAGTACAAACCCTTCCGGTTTGAGAAATTATGGCTATCACACCCTGACTTTCATCAACTTTCAAAATCCTGGTGGGCTCAGGCAGAAATAGATCATGGCACCTGCATGTACAAATTCCAGCAGCGCCTCAAAAACTTCAAGCACTCGTTGAAGCTCTGGAATAAACATACCTTTGGAAATATATTCCAAAGCATGTAGGACATAGAAGACAAACTAGTAGTGTTGCAGAAAAATTTCATTTCAGGGACCAGAACCGCTGAATTAATGAAAGAGGAGGAGGTTCTCCAAGAACAATTAGAAGAAAGGAAAAAATAAGAGGAAATTCTGTGGAGACAGATATCTAGGGTCCAATGGATCAAAGAGGGAGAGAGGAACACAAATTTCTTCCACATAGCTATGTTGCATCGTCGATATATCAATAGAATAACACACTTGGAGGATGCCCAAGGAAATCCAATCAGAGAACACACCCAAATCACTGATGAGATCAACACATACTACAAAGATCTCCTAACGAAGACCAGTGGGGATAGAACAGCAGCAATCTGGCGGGTAACCAGTCACATACCCTCTCTGGTGACTCCAGAACAGAATGAAGCACTGATGAGACCCATCACTCAAGAAGAAGTGGACCAGGAAGTAAAAGGAATGCTCTCAAGAGAGGCCCCCGGCCCAAATGGCTTCACCATCGATTTCTTCCATCACTGTTGGGATCTAATTAAGGAAGAAGTATGGCAGGTCATTGAGGAGTCCCGTACCTCAGGCCAAGTCCTCTCCGCCCTCAATGCTACCTTTCTCACTCTAATCCTGAAGGAGGAAAGAGTCACTCATCCCAAACAGTACAGACCAATTGCCCTCTATAACGTCATCTACAAAATCATTACAAAGGTGATTACAACATACCTTAATCCAATCCTGCGTTTTGTCATATCCAAGGAACAAGCAACATATGTAGAAGGGAGACAAATCATGGATATCGTCATACTGGCTCACGAGGTCATCCACTCTCTCAAGACGACTAAAATCCCAGGTATGCTCATCAAATTTGATCTCTCAAAAGCTTTTGATAGAGTCAGCTGGTAGTACCTTCGCTCCATGTTAGAATCCTTTCATTTTGACCATCAATGGGTAAATTGGATCTTAAATCTTACCTCCTCAGCCTTCTTCTCTATTCTTGTAAATGGGGTTCCCTCCCAACCTTTCTTCCCCTCTAGGGGCATCAGACAAGGTGACCCCCTTTCGCCTTTTTTGTTTGTGCTCATGGCGGAAGGCCTTGGACGATATATCAAAACGGTGGTCCTGGAAGGCTCCCTCAAGGGCTTACCCTTGCATAACATCCAACTGAAACCCTCCTCATGAACACCCCAACCACAGGAGAGGCCAACAAGCTCAATTCCATCCTCTCTGATTTTGTGGAAGCCTCCGGCATGACCCTCAACCTAGAAAAATCGAAACTCTACTTCTTCAACATTCTGATAACGGTTCAGAATCATATCTCTCGGCTCCTTGGCATACCCAATATCTCCCTTTCGTCCAACTACTTAGGCATTCCCCTAACTAGCGCGTCGGGGAGATCCATCTCTTGGGACAATTTGCTTCTTTCAATTTCCAACAAGCTGAATAACTGGACCTTTAGGCCTCTCAACATTGCAGCAAGATTGATCTTGCTCAAGTCAGTCCAGCAAACTTTTCCTACCTACCTCTTCGCAGCCTTGGCAGCGCCCAAGAAGGTCATCCGAGCCATCATAAACCTTCAACGCAACTTCCTTTGGCATGGACACCAACCCAATAAGAAATGGGTCCTAGTCGGATGGGATGAGCTCTGCAAGCCTAAAAATATCGGAGGGTTGGGACTTCGCGACCCGGGGAAACTCAACCAAGTCATGGGGGCCAAAATGTGGTGGAGATGGCTAAAGACCCCCGCAACACTTTGGGCGCAAATATGGAAACAAAAGTATGCTCCATTCACACAAGCAGACCAACTCATTAGACATAATAACCAAGTGCAGGGATCCAATATATGGAACACAGCCTGGCAAAACAGATATTTAGTGCAAAATCATGCCTTCTGGGAGATTCGAAATGGAGAAAGTGCACTATTCTGGTAGGACTCATGGCAACAGCAAAAACCTTTGAGTGACCTGGAAGAACTCAACCCCCTTAGGCAGGCACTAAACCAAGCCACGTTGTTAAAGGTGAAATATCTTTGGAGAACAACCGATCAAAGGCTATTGTGGCATCAATGGAAAATCGCCCCTCAGGAGATACTAATCCCAGAGAACTTGGACTTATGGGCTTGGCAACACTATGCAAGTCACAGGAAAATACCCAACCAAGAAGGCCTGGACATTCTCAGATGGGGGAACTCTACCAACGGTAACTTCTCTGTCAAAGAGGCATACTATCTATAGGGAAACTACCAGAATCATGATAAGGGGAACATCTGGAACAAGGTTTGGAGCCCCACACTTTGGCCTAAACTGTCCACCTTTTTATGGCTTATAGCTCACAACCGTGTCCTAACTTGGGATAACCTCAGGAAAAGGGGCGTCATAGGACCCTCAATCTGCACCTTATGCCAACAACAAGAGGAAACGATGGAGCATCTCTTCAACGGATGTCACTTCAACCAGTGGATTTGGGACCAAGGATCTCAAGTAATGCACAGATCAAATCGAAACAGGAGCAGTATCAGCGACACAATAGAAAATTGGGACTCGCTCTCCCACAAAAATCCTATTCTTGCATATATTTGGCAACTCATTTCGGGCTTCACTCTATGGAAAATCTAGAAAGAAAGAAATAAACGAATCTTCCACACCAGCCCTAACCTGGGAAATAATTGTCGCACTCATCAAAGAGACAATCAGAAGAAAACCTTAGAAACCAGAGGATTTAAAATGCACTCCAGAGGAGCAATGCCTTTTTCAGAACTGGCAGCTTAGCTTAACTAATAACTTTGCGGTGACTGCACCCAAATGTCAACATAGCAGCGCAACCGCTTGGTCCCCTCCACCAACAGGATTCATAAATATCAACTTTGACAGGGCTTCCAAAGGGAATCTAGGACCAGCGGGATTTGGGGCCACACTTAGAAACTCTAATGGTGAAATCCTCTGCCTTGTAGCAAGGTACTTGGGGGAAAGCACAAATAATGTGGCAGAGCTCACTGGCCTCTTACATGGTCTTCAAGCAGCAATTGATAACCGCTTCCACAAGCTCATCCTGGAAGAGGACTCTCAAATTGTCATTCAACTAATTACCAAGATTCTCCATGGGGAAAACCCGTTGAAAATTTCACCCAGCTGGAGACTCTCCAGGCTGCTCGAGGAATTTGGAGCCCTCCTTAGGCCCAATCTCAGCATCATAACCTCTCATGTGAAAAGGGAAGCAAACAGTGTAGCGGATTGCCTAGCAAATGAAGGGGTAGCAACAGAGAGGGAACGCATCTATTGGGAGGCGCATATCTCTGAAAACACAGATATCTCAAGCCGTTGTCACGCCCTTGCCAACAAAGATTTACTTACCCCGGATGGGGTGCCACATAGTGCAGCCAGACCACGAGGTTTGGAGCCATCCTGGGCCTTAAATACAGGCCACCGGCTCCCATCTCCTCACCATTAAGATGGGAGCAAGCTCGCGCAGCCAAGCCCATGAGATGAGCCCTCTCACGTGAGTGAAGAGGACGGATGCACAGGGCACTAGGAGGATAGCCTTAATGGTCGATCCTGTCATGATCACCCTCATGTTTATTAGCAGTTTTAGCCAGGAGGCAATTCATTTCGAGTTCGACCAGCCGCAGGAAGATATTTTTGAGCGCTGGTCCAGAGGTAGCAACCCCGTTGATGTTCTGGTCAATGTTTGGCTCTTACACATGCCGAGGGAGAGAGGCAAACCTCGCAGAGGTGTAGCCTAGTATGCTTTAGATGCTCACCAGAGGAGGCAGCAGAAATTTGAACGAGCATTGTCCATGGCAGGGACACAACTAGTTCACAAAACCAAGAAGCCTAGAATGCCTCCCATGGCCTATGTGGAGGAGATTTTTCCAAAAGAACCCATCCAGGCTTCTCCAGAACATCTCCTCTTTATCGTTCCTGACAATTGGAATCTGCCAACCTGCTTTTCGAGGGAAGCTGAGCTAATCGGCACAGGGACACCGCAGAGCCATAAGAAGGAAGAACAAACAGAGGAACCCACTACTTGCTATGTCGAAGAAGAAATCCCGGAAGCTGTGGACACGGAGGTGACTTCGGGAGCAGGTGAAGTTTTCATGGACGCGGGCCACCAGAACGCGCAAAGAGGACCGCAAGGAAGGCACGAGCTAGAAAAGGAGGAGGCCATCAATCCAGGAGAAGCATTGCCGGAGGATAGCTAGGTGAGGGAGGGGGGCATGGTTCCCATGCCACATCCCTTATCCGTCATGCAGGAAGTATGGCGTGTCCAGTCGCCCTTCCTCGACCCGGAACACCTGGAGTTGATATTTGACACGAGAAGCCTAGTGGAAGACCTAATCCACCGTGCTATCCAGATCAACCAACGCTTAGACATGTTGTATGATGCCTACTCCAATGCACCACCAAGACGAAGATGTCCAACGTGTGCACAATCCTTCGCGCTGCCAGTCAGAGAAGGAAAGCAGGGAGGAGAGGCTTAAACCACCGGATAATTTCTTTAGCTAATGTTTCTGGTTAGAGGTTATGTTTTGATTAGAACTAGAGCTCTAGCTCTATACAATTTTCACTTTGTTAAAAGTAGAAAGTCAAAGAAACATTCTTAAACTAATGGCTGATGTATGTTCTCGTTTCCTGCGGGCAAGACATATGGCAGCCCATTTTTTGATACAAGATGCATAGGAGGCCGGCTGTCTAGGTTTCCGGTTTTCCGGCAAGAGAGTTGGCAGTCCAAACATATGTATAAACCTGAAAAGTTAATATAATATGATCCTCACCTTTTTTACTTTAAAAAAAAAAAAACTACCTTTTTTAATTTAAAAAAAAAAAAAAAAAACTATGATATCTTAAATAAAGCAAGCCACCGAGATTTTAATACTAAGTTTTAATGAAACCGAATTTTTCCATGATTTGAGGTGATTAAATGACAGCCATTTTTTATTCTTCCATGATTTGCGGTGTCATACGATAAAGATATTTGAGAACGAAAATTTTTCCGTTGATTAATTCCTCCATGATTTCTGTGATGAAATCACTGAGATTCTTCCATGATTTGCGGTGATTAAATAACTATGATATTTTTCAAATCCCTGATAATCAGGAAGTTACCTTGAAACGTCACTTATGGATAAGTGAGGAGCAATAAGAAATGTAAGATTAAATTTAGTTTTTTATTTTTATTTTATTTTTGGGGTGAATCTTGGTGAAGGTTTTTTACCATTTATATTGAAAAAAATAATCAATATGAAAATAGGGATGCATTGGTATTAATGTTAAAAAATGGCATGTTATATGGTTTTGTGTTTAGGATTAAGATTATATGTTACTATAAAGTATATGACTTTATTGGAGGTAGTTTCAAGGATAATCACAAGGTACACTAACTTAACTTTTGGTTTCACACTAAAACTTAAAATTGTATTTGATAAGATTTTGTTTTGGTGTAAAATCTAAAATTGTTTTTGATAAGAGTTTGTTTTTCATGGACCTAAGGAAATAAGTTAACGATTCAAGATCTAGAAGTATCTAGCAAAAGTGAAAGTCCTAGAAGTATTTAGCAAAAGTGAAAGTCTGCCCCTTTACGAATAAAGAGTGAGTTATTTGTGACATGTTTTCCTTAAACAATGGTGATGAGTTTGCCCGCGTTTGCAAATAGCAACAAGTCTTAAAAAAAAATAAAAAAAAATACCTATGATATTAGTCTTCTCGCAAAAACTATTTGAGTTTCAAAAAAACATTTTTAGCTTACAATTAATATTAATAAAATCAAGATTATAGTAATTAAATTTAATAAACGAATTTATGGCCTAATTTTGTAAGGTAATAACATTTATGAAGAAGTTCAATCTTACAAATACGTAAGTATCAATTTCAATGGTCAAAACAGAATGTTTAGAGTAGGATCATTGGTTGTCGAAAACGTATTATAAAGTCGCAAATAAATCTAAAAGTGTTGAATTAAACTCGCAAACAAATTTAAAATGTTGAATTAATATGATTAAGGAAAAAATATTAATAATTTAATAATTTATGTTATTCTCTACAGCTGAAAATGTTGAATTAATATGATTAAGGAAAAAAAATTAATAATTTAATTATTTATGTTATTCTCTACAGCTGTAAAGTTTGATTTAAAGAAAAAATTCATATTTCAACATTTTTATCTCAATTATTTTTGAAGATTGTGAAATTTGGGCCTACAATATTTTTTATAAAACTTGGAATAGATCCGCTTTAGGAGAGTGCAACCACTTTTAATGAAAATAGTTCAGAATTTTATAAATAACTAACTGCATACCTACTTTATGGTTAAACAATGATCTATGTTTTAATAATTATAAGTTTACTTTATACTTAATTTTATTTTATTATTTTATGGTTAAAGAATAATTTATGTTTTAATAATTTTATTTTATTGTTAAAGAATAATTTATGTTTTAATAATTATAGGTTTGAGTAATTTTTTTTTTTTGAAATATCTAAAATTTATTAATTTCATGTCTACTTTTATTATAATGAGTTGGAGAGGGAATATGGAAAAAAAACTTTAATTTCAGTAAGGTGAATCCATTTATGTATTCAAAAATGTAATTTAAACAATATAAAATTGTAATTTCCTCTAGATTTGTGTTGCGGAATTCCAAAAAAAACAAAAAAATAGAATATTTAGACAATGACATTGTAAAATCATCTTTATTTAAAAATATATTTTCCATGTTGACTAATTATAAAGTAAATTTGATAATGTAAATTATTAAAAACGGCTTCTTAAATTTATTTGCATTAATCATTCATCTCTTATAGATGTAGATTAAGGGTAGTGTTTAACTATTCTACATTTTGGTCCTTTTTGTCAGAATTCGACCACATAAATTTGAACAAAATCGCAATTTTTTGTTGTTGAAATTGCATTTTTGAATGCATAAATGGATGCAGTGTATTGAATAATCCCTGGGGCATTGGATTATACAGACTTAGCTGTTGACGGGCGAAACTGACCGTCCGTCCACTAGGAGAGTGGAACCGGTCCGGGGTTGTCTAAATAACCCAAGCCGTTTGGAATGGACCACCCTGACGAGTTTAATGGCTCCGTTAGCCGCTCTTAAGGTCTTCTATGAAAACCAAAGAGAGAAGTGATCTGAGCTAAGTAATCAAAACAAACTAGACTATGACTAAATACAAGAAACTAACTAAAATAAAGGAAACTAGAAACTAATAAAACAAAGAAAATGAACTAATATACTAAATATAACTATTCTAACTATTCTATCTACAAACTACTAATTAATAACTCAAATCAACTATCTAATTATCAGCTGTAACATTACTTATTCACAAATATACACTATGAACAGCCTACAGATTTAATTAAAACCTGCAAAACTCAATTGATTACTGCCCTAAGACAGCCGAGAATCTCTTTTTGATTTTTATATTTTATGAAAAAGGAAATAAACTACTGAAATTAAACAATCTAATATATTTTACTGAAATAAAACAATCTAATACAAATCTAATTAAAATTATATCTAAATTAAACTACTTAATAAAAACAGTAAACAACAAACTGATTGACCTGGAAACGCTCCAAGTATGCCCTGTGTAAGATGACTTCTTAAGCTGGTTGGAGGAAGAAATTCACACCGTTTAGTCCTTAAGCTTTTCGTAAACGATTGGCTGTACTGCTTCTTGAAGTGTTTTTACAGGACAAACAAGACATAAAAGAAAATCATAACAATCTTCTGATGATAAATCTCTGCAATAAGGGAAACCTATTATGCAGAAAACTTATATATAACAATTCAATTTATGAAGAAGACAAAGCTATCATTCACTAAAATGAATTAATAATTGTTATGTCTTTTATCAATTTGGAAGAAACAAGATATAGGTAACAGTAATAAAATTATATCATTTGAATTTGATTTAGATAGCTAAAGTAATCATAAACCATAAACAAAATGATATACAAAACTTGAAACAAAATGTTGATATATTGAGAAGCTAAAGCTATGACAAAACATCAATTCTGCTCCAGTCTATATCAGAACTCCATATCCTTGTTCTCCCACGAATGAGGATATACATTATTACAAAAACCATAGGTTTATATAGGTTTCTCACAAGGTAAAACATCCTTGTGAATAATAGCAAATTGTTTTACATAATCTGGGAAAAATCCCCAAAATCTTCTAAACTAAGCAAATGAAATGCAAGTAGAATCTGTAAAACATCCCCTAACTGCTCAACATATCTATTGCGAATTCGAATTTGCCTGCAATAGAACACAAAGATCAAATTAGAAGGGTATTTTATTAAGAAAACAAATAAAAATCAACTCCATAGACTTAGCTACAGAATCATCTGATTCTGTAGCTAGTCAAAATAGCAAACAGGACCAGATCTCAATCAAATAAAATCAAATCCAATTTAATTTTCTTTTCATCATCAAAACGAATTACTAATAATTCAAGTGAAATTATCATTTAGATTAAACAATATCAAAAAAATATGCAATAAAAAACAGAGTACGGAATGCCATGTTTTTAGTCATGGTCAAACTTTTGACAGGTCTGTTTTGTATCAAACAAAATCAAGCATTGATTCAAGTCACATGAGATACGATGTAATCGTAATCACCAACCATAATCGACCAGAATAGTAATCAAATAAAATCAGAATCGAAATCATAATTATAATCGATATCAATTGAAGAGATTTATTACAGCTGTAGCAATACACATAGATTTCATGTCGTTTTCAACCCACAGTAAAGATAAGCGAGCTATAAATTATGCATAGGATTCATTCTATTGTAATCACATATGAGAAAGGCTGTCAAGATATACTCAGAACGAAATATTTGTGGCAGTAATGACCAAAATCACCATCGATTCCAATTGTTGGGTGTGACAACAGTATCGATAACCATAAGCTGGACATCAATCAAATAAAATCGAGACTGGGCCAATTATAGAACAATTCACCATCCTGTGCATAATCATTTGTAACTGAATATCGATGGTTATTCCAATTCAAAAGATAACAGGGTCGGGTTAATCAACGGGCCACAGCGAATTGACTGACTGGACCTCACATAACTATTACGATTTGTATCAATTCATGCTATAAAACAAAACCCTTTTTTAAACAAAATCCACATCGTATCCGGGTTGGTCAAAATCATACTCAGATAAAATTGTAGCAGAACAACCATCGTTTATGTGCATCATAACCAATTCGAATCAAAAGATAGATTGTGTTTCAAAATTTGAAAATGCAAAATGGCCTTCCTATAATAGATGCAACAAAGCATTCAATCGTAACTAATTTTAAACAATCAAATCCAGAATATGATTACTAGAATCAAAACCAAATCCAACTTAAATGATAATAAAATTCGATTTAACAAATCAAATCATATACAGCAGTGCATGTTTATGTAACAGAGCAGGTCAATAATGTTCACAGAGTTTATGAATGTGCCACATATATGAGTGAAAGTTATACCAGCGAGAGTGTTGAGGCTATGTCAATTTCGAATTGACAATTGCCGTGGCCGACTCGACATTCTTGAACAGAATTGAACCCGTTGTTCGCTGCTTCTTGTCAGAGGGTTGCATCTTCGCATTATGACCAGTGAGCTTTCCCACTTGGTCTTCCAAATCATGGATTCTGGATTGCAACATCGGCACGTCTAGGTAGTATCTTTCCAACCATAACCCACACTGATTGCAAGGTGGAGCAGCTGGTTGAGCAGATGAGGGTTTCGATGAGTCACCAGGGGTTCCACTAGGTAGTTTAATGCCAGGAAAATTAGGATCATCCCGCAGACAAGGTGGAAAATTCTTGACAAAATCATAAGGAAGTTTGTCACACAAGCCTTCTGAGTAAGGATACTCGTTTGTGAGAAAACATTCAATCTCTGAATCTGAATCTTCGCTAACCATGATAGGCTCAGAGTTGGCAGGGGTTTTAGGTTTATTTCTCGCCATGCGAGAGATTAATCGAGCATTTTTCTTGCCTTTAGAATTAGCATTATTTTTAGCTTTAGATTTATTGGCTGTGGACTTAGCAATTTCGACATGTTTGGTCGCAGACACGGGCAAGTTCATAGGTGTGTCAGGTAGAGGTTTGGGTAACAAAACACTGTAAGGTACAGGGGGAATGGGTTTGCCTTCGCTCAGCATAGATTTATCAACCTGTGGTGGGTTTGATTCTTGAAAGCCATTACGACTGAGAAAATCACCCCAATTGTCACGACGTAACCCCAACTCATAAACCACAATCATTTTAATCAACCCCAAATGGAAGAGACTGGTATCGACTTGGCTACGTTTGTACCTCTTCGCCATCTTAAACAGACTTCTATGAAGGTAGTGAGGTACATTGAGTTCAAAACCCATAAAAACCATCAATAGACGAAGGTGAAACAAGAAAATGAACCCGTACC
>JZKD02S2022189.1:2140713-2155879 GCA_000966675.3 Picea glauca
TTTTCTGGACATCTCATCACTCGGTGCTGCCTATCGATATGCTGTTAAAATCGAGCAGAAATTTAAGAACCAGAACAAATGGGAGTTTGGGTCTGCAAATCCACAACAACCAAAGCATGACAAAGACAACCCTAACAAAAAGTCTCCCGAAAACCAGTCCAAGACACAGGAAAGAAAGGGTCACGGAAAGACAAAGAAGGAAACCGGAAAATGGTGCGATTTCCACAAAAGCCCCTGGCACAACACCGATGAATGTCGCTCAAAACAATCATTGGTGGCCGAGATCAAAGACAAGGAGCCGAACCCGGATTCATAATTTGATTATGAAAATAATGGGAAAAGATAGATCATTGACACATACCCCACTGCTATTGTCGCAACCGCAACAATTCAACCAAACGAACCAATAGATCCTGAAGAGGGGAGCGCCTTTTTCATTCACAGATGTGGGTGAAGGGGACCCCATTACATTTTTTTGTTGATAGAGGAAGCCAGAAGAAATTCATTTCAGCAGAGGTCATCAAACAGCTGGGATTGTCGACAACACCACACTCACAGCCATACAACATTGGGTGGCTTCGCCAAGGACAAGATCTTCGTATCAGCCAGCAGTGTCGATTGTCATACGGCATCCATCCCTTCAAGGATGAGGTATTATGTGATGTTGCCCCATTGGATGTATGTGATGTTCTCTTGGGCCAACCATATATGTGAAGATGCCATGCTATCTATGAGTCTCGACCCCATAGTGTCATTATTACTCTTGGGGGTCATCTCTACAGGATACCAGAGGTAGTTCCAACTACTGCCCCACTTAAATAGTGCTGCAAGGTAGTATCTCATACTACAAAATTCATCTTCTCCATAATCTGTTCAAAAGGGGAACAAAAGGATACTGCAACCACTACAGCCTCGGCCCAAGAACCTTCTATCCACCAAAATAAGGTCGAAAAGGTTGCAGCAAAGCACAAAGATTTCTTCTGCACACATTCATCTCATGTAGCCAGACTGGTTAAAAATGTCCAACCCTTCCAGCCACAGGTTCATGACGACCTTCAACAAACCAAGCAGCGCGACGGTCGAACAAGGCAAGCAACTCACCAAGATTCTGATTCAACAATCACTTTCCCCTCTCCCCCGGGAACTCAACGCAATGGAGACCATTGCTTCCTAAGGAGGGAGGATTTATCCAGGTGGATATCGGTGGCCACCCACCTTCTCCAACTGGCCCAAAACATGTTTCTGGCAATTTTGGTAATTTACTATTTTTAGCAGTTTTTAACTTCCAGTGCCATTTTGAGGCCCTAAACGATGTTTTTTGAGAAAACAGGGAGAAACATGGATCACAGATGATGTTTCTCACCCAAAAGTTGTAGTTCTCGGATAGACCTTTCCAACAAACTATCATACGCCTAAAACGGAGATCGTATGCAAAAGTTACGACACGGGGAAGTTGATGCACCAACATATCCAAATGGGGCTGACATGACTTTTGGCGCTTCATCTCCTAGGGTTAGGTTTTTGGATGCCTAGGACTTTTGGCATTCCTGTTTATTGTAAAAAGGCCTTCAGAGCCTCATTGTAATCATCTTCTCATGGATGTGAGTAGCCGTCACATCTCTTCTCAGAGATAAGCTACCACCATTCTAACGACTCTTTCACTCTGTACTTTTACATTCTCTGTACATTTATTTCATTAATAGAAATCGTGTATTACTGTATATCTGTGACTCTTGTTATATTTCTGCTATATCTCTGTTATATTGTTGTCTCTCTTGCAATATCTCTGAATATTTCTGTGTTATATCTCTGCTTTCATTTTGTGCTGAAAATAATCTGGATCAGTGGTATCAGAGCAGGCTACTCTTGATCGTTTTTAGTGTATGTCCCCAACGAGGTCTGAGTATAGCAAGTTGGGTCTCGAGCTTGTCTCTCTTGAGGACAATCGCTCTTGCACACCCAATAAACCCTCAATGGCGAAAGAAAAAAAAAACGACAGAGCAGGCGATCCTATCAATCTGTTGCTTGAGTAAGCTCTCACTCGACAGAGGGACGAAATGATGGAGAATTTTTCCCACATCCTTCAATGCCTCCCGATAGCATCAGGCGCATCTTCATCAAGAAGCCACTTTGGAGGCACCTCACCTTTCAAGGTACAAGTTAATTTTGATATTCCCATATTTGAAGGTCAAATAGATGCAGATGCCCTAGATAAATGGTTAAATCTACTAGAAGGTTATTTCTCTGTTCATAATTTTTCTGACAAGGAAAATATCACCTTCTCACTCCTTAAGGCTCTCCCCCATGTCAAACATTGGTGGGAAACTTACTTGGAGCAGAGTTCCATAGAGGAGTCTGGAATATATGGGGCCAAGCCCACTTGGGATTTTTTTATGGATGCGATAAAGGAACAGTATTACCCTGTTGGCAACTATGAGGACCAGTACATGAGATGGACCACACTGCGGTAAGATACGGGCCAAGCAGTTCCAGAGTTCACCAATACCTTCCATACCTTGCGCACCAAGCTGGGTATCAAATACTTCGCGCGGCATTTGGTTCTGAAATACCGTGGGGCTCTACACAGATACATCCAAATTGAAATGGATTTTCTGGACATCTCATCACTCGGTGCTGCCTATCGATATGCTGTTAAAATCGAGCAGAAATTTAAGCACCAGAACAAACGGGAGTTTGGATATGCAAATCCACAACAACCAAAGCATGACAAAGACAGCCCTAACAAACAGTCTCCCTAAAACCAGTCCAAGACACAAGAAAAGAAGGGTCACGGGAAGACAAAGAAGGAAACCAGAAAATGGTGCGATTTCCACAAAATTCCCTGGCACAACACCGATGAATGTTGCTCAAAACAATCATTGGTGGCCGAGATCAAGGACAAGGAGCCGAACCCAGATTCAGAATTTGATTTTGAAAATAATGGGAAAAGACAGATCATCGATGTAGACCCCATTGCTATTGTCGCAATCGCAACAATTCAACCAAAAGAACCAACATATCCTGAAGAGGGGGAGCACCTTTTTCATTCACAGATGTGGGTGAAGGGGACCCCGTTACATTTTATTGTTGATAGCGGAAGCTAGAGGAACCTCATTTCAACAGAGGTCATCAAACAACTGGGATTGTTGACAACACCACACCCATAGCCATACAGCATTGGGTGGCTTCGCCAAGGACGAGATCTTCGTGTCAGCCAGCAGTGTCGATTGTCATAGGGCATCCATCCCTTCAAGGATGAGGTATTATGTGATGTTGCCCCATTGGATGTATGTGATGTTCTCTTGGGCCAACCATATATGTGGAGACGCCATGCTATCTATGAGTCTCTACCCCGTAGTGTCATTATTACTCTGGGGGGTCATCTCTACAGGATACCAGAGGTAGTTCCAACTACTGCCCCACCTAAACAGTGCTGCAAGGTAGTATCTCATACTACAAAATTCAACTTTTCCACAATCTATTCAAAAGGGGAACAAAAGGATACTGCAACCACTACAGCCTCGACCCAAGAACCTTCTATCCACCAGAAGCAGGTCGATAAGGTTGCATCAAAGAGCAAAGATTCCTTCTGCACACATTCATCTCATTTAGCCAAACTGTTTAAAAATGTCCAATCCTTCCAGCCACAGGTTTGTGACGACCTTCAACAAACCAAGTAGCGCGACGGTTCCAACAAGGCAAACAACTCACCAAGATTCAGATTCAACAATCACTTTCCCCTCTCCCCCGGGAACTCAATGCAATGGAGACCATTTCTTCCTGAGGGAGGATTGATCCAAGTGGATATCGGTGGCCACCCACCTTCTCCAACTGGCCCAAAACATGTTTCTAGCAATTTTCGTAATTTACTATTTTTAGCAGTTTTTAACTTCCTGGGCCATTTTGAGGCCCTAAACGATGGTTTTTGAGAAAAAGGGGAGCAACATGGATCATAGATGATTTTTCTCACCCAAAAGTTGTATTTCTTGGATAGACCTTTCCAACAAGCTATCATACGCCTAAAATGAAGATTGTATGCAAAAGTTACGACCCCGGGAAGTTGATGCACCAACTTACCCAAACGGGGCCCACATGACTTTTGGCGCTTCATTTCCTAGGGTTAGGTTTTTTGATGCCTAGGACATTTGGCATTCCTGTTTATTGTAAAAAGGCCTTCAGAGCCTCATTGTAATCATCTTCTCACGGATGCGAGTAGCCGTCACATCTCTTCTCAGAGATAAGCTACCACCATTCTAGTGAGTCTTTCACTCTATACTTTTACAGTCTCTGTACATTTATTTCTTTAATAGAAATCGTGTATTACTGTATATGTGTGAATCTTGTTATATTTTTGCTATATCTCTATTATATTGTTGTCTCTCTTGCAATATCTCTGAATATTTCTGTGTTATATCTCCGCTCTCATTTCGTGCCGAAAATAATCCGGATCAATCGCCTTGTTCTCTAGCCATGCCTCAATGGTTGAGACATTCATGGCACTCATGAACTCGGGAACTTAACCTTCTTGAGTTCTCCATGAATGCTACCAGTACTGGCTGGGGTGAATTGTGGACCCTCAGGGGTACAAGCACCCTGGCCTTATCTCAGTACAGATGGTTATTCAAGAACCTGACATTTCTGTGGTAATACCTTGTCATACCCAATGCATCTCGCACAACAATCCACTCATTCTCAAGACTTGTTCTTCTCTTTGATGGTTGGACCCCTCTGGCACGGGGGCTACTTGAGGCGTCGTGCCTCCTCCCCTGGCACCACGTCGTGAACCTTCACGACGTCCTCTAACCATGAGTAACTCATGGAAAGGTTAAAATTTTAATTAGCACTAAGTTATTAATTCAAGTGTATAATTAAGTGGAAGGCGTGACTATCCACATTCGCAAGGTTGAACCTGCTCTGATACCATATGTAATTCCCTCGCCGTTACGACAACCAAACGGTGTACAACATGTCAATTTTTTTTTTCTTTTAAAGTTGTGTTAGGAAAATTTAAACACCATAATAAATATTCAACATCATCGACACATCAATCACATAATTTAACGAAACAATAATAAAGCGTTAATAATCCAATACGACACATGGATGACATATCGTCACAATGAATCATGACACACACATCAATGTATTAACATAATAATTACAACAACCCAACATCATTTCATTCTACCATTAATGACGACAGAATACAATACAAATATTAAACCTTCAACGCATCTCATAAGGACAATCACTCCATCAATTCTAATTCACAATTAAACATGGCACATGAGTAACCATCATCGTTATCAATCATACATCAACATTAAATATCCGTTGCCCACGAGAGTAATAATTCTTGAACATTCTCATGCCAACTTAAGCAATGGCATGAGATTAAACATCAATTAAATTCATTTTGCGAGTAAATAAATCACATAAATTCAACACCATTATCATTAATTCCAATGTGCAAGGAAAAATGGTGTAATGTCCCCACTTTGGGACATCATTACATTACAAAGTGTTATGATGACCAGAGTAGCCAGATGGAGGTTATAGCGAGTACAAGGCCTATTGAGGGATTTTTTGGGGTCCGTCTTGCATCACTCATCTTATTTCATCATCACGATCCATTTCGTACAACTTGGTTTTGGTTTCGTTGCATTCCGACGATTTCCATAATTTTGAGTTATTTTGGGCTATATGTCAATTAAATTCACTAAGGAGGTCATATTGGGCATAATACTTGGAGGAACCTATTAGTGTAATAGCTCATTGGAATCGGGAGGAACAACACTACAGGATAAGATGATGAGAAGTGACTTTCAGTGTCTAGGGAAGCCACAGGGAGGGATAAATTACTTTTTAGAGGAAAAATGGTTAATTAATTAATTAAAGAGATTTAATTAATTAATTAATAATTAAATAAAGTAAAAGTCACTTGGAGAGAGAAGGTGAGCAGGGAGGATAAAAGAGAGACAAGGGCCTCTATTATCTCATTTTGTTGTTTATCATTTGATATCTGGTTTCTTGCTAGTGAGCCCATGCACTTGGGGGTTTTGAGGGTTTTAACATAACAAACCCTAGAGATCAACTAGGTGGTGAAAGATCCCACCTATCTTGATCCAAGCTTGGTCATGGAGGTGAAATATTGCCCCCTCATAATTCTACATCAGATCTATTCATTTACAGAGGGATTCTACAGCAACCACAGGTTTAGAGAGAGAGAGGGGTGTAACATTGAGGGTTTCCAACAAGGGGGGTGCACTTGTGGAGCTAGATCAGTTCGATTTGGTCAAGAAGAAGGAGTTTTGGAGAGATCAACTATTGGGTTATCTTGGTATATGCCATATTGCCTTTCTTGGCTCATTCGGGAGGTGTTTTGGTGGATTATTGATTTATTGTGTGGATGGTACAGTTTCTTCTAGAGGGAGGGTGCAATTGCTAAAGTAGATCTCTTCATGGGAAGGGTGAAAAATTCATTATTCAGTAGGGGAACCTTTCTACATTGTTCCTATCCTTAAGACCTACTCTTCCCTAGTGTTTTAGTGGCTATTGGGGCCAATAAGGAAGAGGGCCAAAATATTCCATAGAACTACAGCCAGGGCAAGGGCACAACTATCCCAAATTGAGGGTTTGATCCAGCAGTGAGCAGAGATCTCAGTTGTCATTCATCTTCGGCAGCCATGTGGACTTTCGAGGCTTGTATCATCTCTTATTGGGTTATTTTCATTATGTTATGAGCTCTCATACTCTATTTTTCCAGATCTGTGGATCTATTGTGTCAAGATCTTCTACTACTATGAATAAAATCAGATCTGAGGTATTTTTGGTTATTCCTTGTGTTGTTGATCTTGCATCTTGTTGAGGTATGTTCCATTTCTATATATTCTTTGATTATTTCTGTAAACACACATAAAAACCATCATATTAAACCCCAATTCAACTCATGAGACTTAAGACAACAAAGTGTTTGACGAAATGCCACAACCAGAAAACATTTAAAAATCACATGAAAAATGCAATGTTCCTGGAATCTTGGCTTGGAAACATTACAGTGGTATCAGATTGTTGATCCTCCTAGCTAGTGGGGATTAGCGCATGCATCCAGAGCTTAGACTCTTTCCAGTTTTAGGGGTCTTCCATAGGGAGAAATGGATAGACAAGAATTGGAGTTAGCCCTACGTGAGTTGATAGCCGACATACAACATACTGGAGCACTATGTAGACAAATAGGAGAGAGAGAATCACTACCAGCTAGCAGATGGAAGGAAGAACAGAGAATTCCTACAACCATTAGGAGAAAGAAACTTTGCTACAACTACAAAGTTCCTTGGGAACTAGATCATAGATGTAGGGATAAAGATAAGAGACACATTATTGAGGTGCACTATGACAGTGAGGATGAGGAGGAGTATGAGGATGTAGCGGTAGACGCTTATTTGGAGCAATTCCATGAAGCTAGTGACTTACTTGTGGAGGCTAGTGACTCTTGCATGCTTGGGGAGGATAGTGACCCTTGCGCATTGGAGGGAGAGTTGGATGGACAGGATGATAGCACCTGTGCTTTAGCAGTCATATCACATAGTGTTGATGACCTTACACTTCAACATAGTGGTGACACTAGTGAAGATTCACACATGTTAGCACCTAGACATGATGAGCTTCCTATGGTGACTGAGACACAGTTGGCACCTTCACATACACCTATGATAGCCATGGAACATGAGGATATCATTGGCATTGATGATATAGTGGTGGGTCCTGCGTGAGGATTGCACACCCGGGACAGGTGGACCTTCATGAGAGACATGACTTGGAGACAATTTATCTTACACATGCCTATGAGGAGAGTGGGTCACCTCTTTTGGAGACTCCATTGTTTGATCAGATTTTGGAGACTGATAGTTTGATGGGACACTTACTTCCAGGACCGGTCTACAGTGATGAGGATGTACTCCTTATTGGTCAGGATGACCATAGCATGTGTCTGGACACATCTGTATGGGATCCAGGCCCAGATGATAGTAGCAGGGTGAGTGCTCAGGAGGATACAACTGCTCATAAAGGATACAGTGTGATTTGGAGGGAGCTAGCAGTTGGTGATGGTGTGTAGTGGCATACAGGAGGACCCAGGAGCACTATGGATAGGGGGGAGTTCAGTGCCTTATCTTTTGAAGAGAGTGTTGTTGGGGATTCCAGGGTTGACACTAGCAGTGAGAGGCGTAAGGTAGCACCTCAATAGGACTGTGATCAGGAGTCCCGATACTTGGCAGGATAGTTGAGAGTCAGTGAGAACATGATCATGGCAACCACTAGATGCATTGATGACACACATGCATTGGTGGAATATTATTTCTATAGGGCATCGATGACACATGATAGTTCAGATGGGGTATTTTCCATGGATGAATTTTATACTCTCGGGGAGAGGATGACTATGATGAGGGCCGACTACCATCAATTATTGATGGATAGAGACTAACTATTGGGGGTTGGTGAGATGTATCACGAGGCCCTGAGGGAGCAGGAGTTGGAGGTGGACCGACTCACTCATGAGTTGGAGAGAACACGAGGATTCTTGAAAGGGACACAGGTAGACCTTCAATAACCAGAGGCCCGATCAGAGGATCTCCTAGAGGATATCAGACAAAGATCCACTACGTCTATCTTAATAGAGAGTCAAATATATCCTTCAGCCACATTGCTAGAGGATGTAGGTGGTTTAACAGAGGAGCACCAGTTGATGGAGGAGCATGAGGAGTACCCAGGATCACTGATGAGTAGGGAGAGATATGATTTGGAGACACAGGAGGATGTCCATGTGTCACACGAGCTACCCTCCACGAGGATATTTGAGATAGTCGAGCACTCACACACACATGGGGAATCCATATCCAGGGGAAGTTATGAGGACACTTCCATTTCTGTTCCAGGATTGGATGACCTTCATGTCGAGGTTAACCCAGTAGTACACCTAGGATCCATGTTGTTGCAGGAGTATACAGAAGATTACATGAGTATGCAGGAGAATACAGTGGTGAGTGATAGTTCACAGAGACATGCTGAGATGTACAGTGGGATTCAAGTGGATGCATTGGATTGCAGGAAAGAGACACACTTAGTAGAGCATGAAGACCCCTCTCCCTTGAAGTAGTGGATAGATTCGGGATATCACCTTCACATTATCAACAGTTGCATGAGCGATGATGGATGGAGAGTGGTTGACCAACGGTTTGAGCAGTTACCCCCAGTTGTACCTATTGATTGGGGTTCAATGATGACTACATGTGAGTATTTACCATGGGTACTGGTGGATGAGATTGTGGTTGAATCCTTTGGATTAACCAAAGCATATGATATTTTCCAGTCCTCCATTCGGTTACAAATGTTTATGTTATCCTTTCCCGACACTTTCATCATCGACAACAACATAAGGGGACATAGACAGTGGCAGAGGACATGGAGAGTTGGTAGGTCGATACCCCCTAATAGGAGAGTCCATGTGGCACACAACAACATAGGGGTGGATCACCAGAGGCATACATTTGAGACCTTGTGCATGATGATGAGCATCTTAGGCCCTGGGATAGAAAACATTTCAGAGAGCGATGTAGATCCAGATTCTCATGGGGATGAGCATGGAGGGATTTCAAATAGTTAGCACTATGACACAGGAGCAGTTAGGGGGGATTGGGAGTGATGAAATTCCAAGTTTTCCATGGGATCCAGGAGTCCATTTGGTTAGTAGGTTGTTTCACCTTATGATGGCCCAAATTGCGCCAAAGAGACACATACTCCACTCTGGGTTGGTTTTGAGAGGGATTCTAGGTGCTTGTCTTATGGAGAGAGACAATTTCTCCTTTTTGATACTCATGATCAAGTATGGAGATGGTTGGGAAGATATTACTTCCACAGGGGTACTTTTACCGATGCAAATTCTGGACAACAGGACTAGTTTCCACAAGTATTCCAGCTTGAGGATCTAGGAGTGGGGGATCCAGTATGCATACGGTGAGCAGACAGTCTTGATCAGAGTAGTGCAACGCCATCATGGTTATTTTTGGACGAGACTAGCATGGGACCTGGGAATTTCAGGGCTGAGCATTTCATTGACTAATGGAGGCTAGTGGACCCTTGCAGGGGAAAGTTATTTTAACTTTCCATTGAGCTTCAATATTGAGGAGAGCACGTCACTTGAGGGTGATTCATTGAGGTCTTGCAGTACCTCACTAGAGCAGCAACATGTGCAGTTGGTGGAGACCGTGTTGGTCTTGGTATGGACTTGGAGGATGGGCTGATTCCGGGTTGAGGCCATTTTTCATTTGCAGGAGACTCGTGATGTTGATATGTTTTAGGATTATGCTTTGCAGGGTATTGCAGTTCACGTCCTAATATGGGACCCAGGGGATGGAGTGTGTGATAGTTCAACTTTGGATGGAGCCTATTAACGCTCTATAAATTTCCTAGAGGTTGTTAGAAAAGAAGAAATCTACGGGAGGTAACTTTATCAAACCACTTCAAAGCTGGGATCTATCCCTACCAGCTTCAGAGAGGGATCTCTCTGTACGATTTAGATATGTTTCAAATTTAAAATATTAGGCTAGGTGAATAAAATATGTTTGTGTTGTTTGTTGTCGTTTTCGTTGGGTTGGCTGAGAGAGCTTTACACATCCATTGGGCTATGGGGTCTGTATCATAAAATAAAATCTAAACCAGAAAACGAAGAAACCTTTTACAAGGCGAGATAATGCAATCGTTGGATTCTTTTAGCAGCAAAAATGAGGAATAGCAGAAAAGGCGAGAATGTCAATTACAACAAAGAAGCAGTTAAGAATTTCTTTATCGTAAAATCAAAAGATGAAACACTAAAATCTTTTAAAGTCAGAAACAGGGTATACAAAGATAAATCCTGCAACGTTCGTTACTTCCAAACATTAGATTTAGAAAACAGTGTGATAACTAAGCGAGAATAACATTTAACTTAGAAAGGAAAACATCACCAATGAGTACACGCAAGAATCCTGTGGAAATGCCTCTTTGTATTAATGGAAGATCTCTTGAAAAAATATTACAGTCTGGTAGCTCGCAGGGCGTAAAGATCAACCCTCAATACTTCGAAAAGTGAAGTATTTATAACCAAAATTACAAACGATCCTCTCATTAAAGATCAGGATATGGTAAATCTATTTTTAGCTTAACTAACTTAACAAACTACAAAAATCTAGGAAACTGTTTGATGATGTGTCGAAGTTTCATGTTGTTTTCTGGGTGAACCATTGGTGAGGCCTCTGCACGACCTCGTCTGACTGAATAGCTAACTGGGCTTGGATAGCTCATCGATTACTCGATCAGATTGCAAAGCTCTTCCCATCAAAGATGACTGAGAATGACGACTTTGAGTAACCTTCAGTAAACTTCATCCATCTCTGTGTACTTAGAAAAAGTTGGCTTGATGATGAAGATGTACCGGATCTCATGTTGTATGCTGATGTCCAACTGTAGAGCATCTAGAAATGCCTTGCCAGTGATACTGCCTTGTAGTCCTGAAAATTTTGAACTATCCTTAGCCACAGTGGCTAGTCTCTTTTTGTAATTGGGGAGCGTCATCAATTTGTCATTTATCACTCTCAAACCAGGAAGACCCTTCTTCTGTAGAGCCTCGATCTTGCTGAAAAACCTTTGCACCCCTAGGTCCATAGCCTGAACCTTTTCTTCTAGCTGTAGCATCAGTCCTCTCTTGGTCAGGACTCTCTTGACCTCAAGGATGGTCTATGTTCTATCTTCAATTCTCAGATCTTCCAGCTCCTCTCTGGTTTTAGAATTTAAGAATTTGATGATTTCATTAGCCTCGGTGGGCATCTCTCCCGGTTCTACTCTAATCTTCTCAATGGCTTGTTTAATTCTTTGTACCAATTCATTTTGCTCAAACATAATTTGTATCATTGGCCATATTTCATTCATAGACTTGGTGATGTCTGCCCAGACACTTTCTTTGACTTCGGCCAGTGTTTTGCCTGCCACTGTTTGCTTTGGAAGCTGTTGTAACTCTTGTTTGAGCTGGTCTAACACTTGTTTTTCCTTGGAGTAGCTGGTTTGGTAAGAATATTTGAGTTCTTGGAGGTTCTCAATCTCCTTTTTAAGCCTGCTAATCTCTGTTTCTTGCAGATTCATCTCTTCCATAGATTTATCCAGTTCAACAGTCTTTTCTAGAGACGTTAGTGGATTTGCCGATGGAATTTCTGCTAGTGACACTGTGCTCACTCCTGAGAGTGGAACTGCACTCAATGGAATGACTTCCATGGGTTTTGAATTCTCTTTCTCTTTCACTAGTTTCTCCATTTCAGCTTCCATTTCCTTCAATTGTGCATTCTGCTCCATGATCAACTTAAGCATCTCATCTTTTTCTCCTTCTGTCTCCGCCATTTCCTTTGCCTGAGAGTCTACTGTTGGTGGCAGCTTCAATTGTTTCCTCAGAGATGCTATGTCGGATTTTTTCTTCTTGATCATCTCCTCGACTGCTTTCACATTCGAGGGATCATATCCGATCTTGATGACCAGTTCCTCCAACGTCTTAATCCTATTATCCTTGGCAAAGGATGATATTTTTTCCAACTTCAACTGCGTCTGGACATTATTCAAAGACACTTGTAACTTGGAGGCAATAGTGGAAGCATGTGCCAATGTGGAGAAAAATATTTCTCCAGTTTGCTTATGCAGATCAATTTGATCAGCTAGATGCACATCCTTAGTCTGGAATTCAAAAGTTGCCCTTTTGTAATCGGTGATTACCTTTGGGTCTGGCACTTGTGCTTGGAGAAATGCCATGTGAATTCTTCCCTTCTCAATGTCGAATGCCGATAACAGTCTGTGTTGTGCAGTTGACGTTTGCTTCCAGAACTGAGCATATGTGTTGTTGGTCAGCGTTTGATTCTTTTTCTTGATCAAATTGTGTTTCTAGAAGATACTCAGATTCTGTCCTGTTTTGCCTGGCTGGTAGACTGGTGGAGTATCTGTAGGCTTCTTTGGCAATATTGAGGTTATGATCTACTTGCTGCTTGTACTAAGGAGTGACCGATCCACCTCCATCATTGTAGTGGATGGAATTGCCTTTTCTCCAGTTGTGTCAAGAGCCTGAGTGGGTTTTAGCCTCTTTGTGTGCAATCAGAACTCCTTAGATGATACTTCAGTGACAGAAGGCGAAGTGTCCTTCCTGGGCCTTTTCTCCTTTGGAGCCTGTGGTGTAGTCATTTGTGAAACCGTGACCGAAGGGTCCTATTGTTCTGCCTCAACCAGTGTGTTTGGCTCCCATTCTGTCTGGTTTGCAAACTTCTCTACCTCAGGCCTAGATATGTGAACATATGGGATATTCTTATTTTTGATTCTCATCTCAGAAATTATCCCGCATAGATCATAGTGCCACGTGAAACTGACAAAAAAATTCATTTCTTTTAGCAGTCTATCTTCTTCTTCCCCGGCGCCTCGACTGTTGCAAATGAAAGACCCAATCTGCCCTTTGATTCTGAGCTGCTGCTTCTTCTTCAAAGACACAAAATGTATGTCGTCTGAGTTTATCATCTTCCTTATGTATTCCAGGGTGAAAATTCTAACAGGTAAGTACTTGGGTAGTTTATATGGGGCCAACTCACACCCATAGACTTTGATCTCAGTATGATTTTGGTACAGGTACCAATCACCAGTATTTGTAAGCTCTGAGAGATGTAGAATCCTCTGAATTTCCTCATTAATTCTAGGTTTGGGTCTGCTGCTGAGCATACTCACCACTGGGTGGTAGAACTGCTCAATGAACTACTTGACACTGAATTCTATGGAGTTATGTCTGAGTAGAGAAGTCCATGTTGTTACTGCCTGCGGTCTACCATCCTCATCCATATTCCACATTGAAAAAGAAAATTTGTTTGCTTGGAAGAAAATGAACATGTATGCCAGTATTGCAGAATACCTGAACATACCTTATGTGGAAAAATTTATGAATTGTTCGTGAATTTTGTTTTCCAGGAACGTGTTGTAGTTGAACTATGTAGTGGTTTTCTCATCGGTGGAGAAAATAGATAGAAATCCCAAAATGGGTTTATCTACCCATTGATCTGAAAAATAACCAAGCAAGGTGCATAGTGACGTGATGACCTGGTTTCCTTTTATTGAGAACAAGGAGGAAGGATAAGGGGGGTTTGTAGTGGGGAGCTGAGCGGATTGTGGAAGAAAAAGTTCAAAAATCTGAGCTCTTTGAGGAAACGACAGCTTCTGGTAGAGCTTTGTGATGATTTTGAGATTAAAAGGTGAGGCAGAGTCGGCTCGGGATATCTGCATCATTTGGTCGATGGTTTCTAGTGTGATGAGGAAAATAATTTCCCCAGAAGAGGACACAATGGCTCTTTGTTATGGGATATAATGGGCTTGGCACTTGAGGGCAAATTCTAGGAAGTGGTGAATCTAGGGGAAAAGATACAAGGGTAGGTTCGACTCCCAGAGCCCAATTTCGTCACTCTAGTCTAGGAAAACTTCTTTAAGCCATGACTGTAGGTCTGCGAAGTCGAAATCACATCTTGTGTCTACGATTTAGTAGTCTTTGTCAGCCAGAGGAATCCTGTCGAGGTCCACATGAGGCAGGAGAAAAAGATTCTCCTCACCTTCTGTTCTCCTTGACTTTGGTGCCATCACTATAACAATATCTGCAAATAAAACAAAGGTTAGCGAGGATGACTGTAGATGTGGGCGACTGACTGTAACGGAGAGGAAAATCGAGAAAATTCTCTAGAGGGATGACTGGGTAAATGGTGAGGGTAGTTTTGAGTGAACGGATATCTGTTGGGCACAGGAGATAGGTTAGCTGGTTAACGGATAAGTTAGCCAGTAATAAATGGCCAACGGGTCATTTAGAGCATGAGATGGAAGGTGACAACGACTGAAGCATACGGTTGAGTGATGTGGCAGGTATTGATTGGGGGAAAAGACCATGGTGAAGGGAGTTTCCACGGGTGAATGAGGGAGAAAGACTGAAAGAGTTATGGGAGGTGACTCTTATGGAAAATGGTGGATAATGACATCATGAGGTGACGAGGTATGTCAGACAGTAATAGGCGGTGGGATTCGAGACCAATGGATTCATGCCATGTATAGATAAAGGGCCTGCCAGAGGAAAAAT
>JZKD02S2022189.1:2164969-2176218 GCA_000966675.3 Picea glauca
AAGATGTGGTATCCTCCAGATGGCTCTTCAAAATAAAACATGTTGTTGATGGAAGTATTGAGAAGTATAAAGCAAGATTTGTCACTCGTGGCTTTTCCTAGAAGGAAGGCATTGAATATGAAGAGACATTCGCTCCTGTGGCTAGATACACTTCGATCAGAACCATCATAGCTCTTGCAGCTAAGATGAAGTGGAAGTTGCACCAGATGGATGTGAAGACAACTTTCCTAAAATGTGTCATCGAAGAGGAAGTGTATATAGAGAAACCTCAAGGATTTGAGGTTGAAGACATGAAGTCTCATGTCTATAGATTGAAGAAAGCCTTATACGGATTGAAGCAAGCTCTTAGAGCTTGGTATGGATGTATAGACAGTTTCTTGACGAGCTTAGGCTGTACCGAGAGTAAAGTAGACTCTAACCTCTACTTCAAAATCATGAACAATGAGCCAATAATCTTACTTCTATATGTGGATGACTTATTCTTAACTAGAGAAGAAAAGCTCATCACTGAATGTAAAAAGAGACTTGCCTCAGAGTTTGAAATGAAATACCTTGACCTAATGCATTATTTCTTAGGTCTTGAGGTATGGCAGAGTCTCGAGAGGATCTTCCTTAACCAAGGGAAGTACATGGTCGAAATCTTGAAGAGATTTGACATGATGGAATGCAATCCCATGAATACACCCATGGAAGCAAAGTTGAAGCTATTGGTCTATACTTCGTCAGAGTTGATTGATGCCACACTGTACAGACAAATTATTGGATCGATGATGTACCTGACGACAACAGACTAGACATTTGTTTTTCCATGAACACCTTGAGTCAGTTTCTAGAAGAACCCAGACGTGTTCACCTAGTGGCTGCAAAACATGTGATGAGGTACCTTAAAGGTACAATAGATTGTGGTCTCAACTATGATGGAGATCATGATTTCACATTGAGTGGATATACTGATGCAGATTGGGAAGGAAGTGTTTCTGATAGGAAAAGCACTTCAGAATATTGTTTTAGTTTGGGATCAGCTATGATCTTGTGGTAGAGTAGGAAGCAATCTAGTATTGCTCTCAGCACAGCGGAAGAAGAATACATTGCTACATGTTTTGCCAATTGTGAAGCTATATGGCTTCGAAAGTTGCTGACCGACCTATTTGACTTAGAGATGAGAGAAACCTTGATTCTATGTGACAACCAGAGCTACATAAAGATGATAGAGAATCCTGTATTCCATGACAGGTCGAAGCACATAGAGATCCACTATCATTACATCCGTGACATGGTGCAGAGAGGAGCCTTAAAGCTCCAGTACATTAGCACAGATGAACAGGTTGTTGACGTGTTGACCAAGCCACTATCTCTTATAAAGTTTGAGTACTTTCAAGATAAGCTTGGTATAGTCTGAAAGGACCCTCCTCAAAAGGGGGAGTAGATGCTGTGATGAGACATCTCTTGCTTCCGATCTGATGGTTGTGACGTAAAGCAAGATGATGTGATATGAATAGTACTGTGCTTCCAGCTGGATAGCTGTGACGTAAAGCCAGTCTAGTATCCTGCTTCTGACTTGATGGTTGTGACGTAAAGTAGGATGAGTATCTTGCTTCCGACCTAATGGTTGTGACATAAAGAAAGATGATGTGTGACTAGTACTATGCTTCCGGTTGTATAGCTGCAATGTAAAGCAAGTCTAGTTCCCTGCTTCCGACCTCATGGTTATGACGCAAAGCAGGATGTGTACCTTGCTTCCGACCTAATGGTTGTGACATAAAGCAAGATATTATGATGAGACTAGCATTGAGCTTCCAACTAGATAGATGTGACGTAAAGCCATTATAGTATCCTTCTTTCGACTTGATGGTTGTGACGTAAAGTAGGACGAGTGTCTTGCTTCCAACTTGAGTGCTGTGACGAAAAGCAAGACGTTGAGATGAGACTAGTACTGTGCTTCCAGCTTGATAGCTGTGACGTAAAGCCAACCTAGTATCCTGCTTCTGACCTAATGGTTGTGACATAAAGTAGGACGAGTATGTTGCTTCCAGCTTGAGTGCTGTGACGTAAAGCAAGACATTGAGATGAGACAAGTACTGAGCTTCCAGCTTGACAGCTGTGACGTAAAGCCAGTCTTGTATTATGATGAGCCAGCCTTGTACTGTGATGATGATGATGTATTAGTTTTTATACTAATACATATTGATGCATATGATGATGGCATTCCTTTGAGAATGACAATGCTGCCGATGAAGAAAACTTACGATGATTTATAGATATGCCAGTTAGTGTTCCAAGATGATATTGATGATGCTGTCCTCTCACCCACTTGATGTTGTTGATGATGTTGTCCTCTCTCTCTCGCATGGTGTTGTTGAAGAAAACCCTTCTTGTTGAGGGGGAGTGTTGAAATAATGTAACTGCAAAGAGTATTCTTATTATTATTTGATATATTATTCATTGGATCAATCCCTATTGTGGATTGATCATGTCGGCGATTGTAATAGGACCAAATCCCCTTTTGTGGATTGGTCAAATGATAATTATAATAGGCAGAATAAGAAGTCGGCCCCAACAGATATTAAAGAGGCCTCAGAATATAATTAAGGTGGTTATAACCACCCAGTTGGAGAAGTCGGCCCTACCAGTGAAGAGACACTTCACATGTGCCAGTCTAATATAAATAAGGAGGCTAGCACCTCACTTAGATACACAACACACTTGCTCATTTCGTGAGACAAGTTTCGGATCTACAGTTAGAGAAGAAGGAGAGAGAGTGGTGCATATCTGGGAGAGGACTTTCTATATTAGTTTAAGAGATCTCTTGGCATTGTATTGGCTATCTATATTAAGGAAGTTTTTCTGGGTTTTCTTCCCCTGGAGGGTTTCCCAGGATAAATGCTGTGTCTCTTGTGATTGTGTATTTCTCAGTAATCTTGGATTATGCTATTGTTATCTAATGAAATGCAAACAACTATAATAATGGCTTAAACATTAACATTTTCTTCATCCCCCCTTTATTAAATGCTTATTTTTTATTTTTTTTTGTCCTCATGTCCTACTTAGACCTAGATTTTAAATTCAACCAGGCTTAGCAAATTTTTTTAAGGGAAGGTTATAATTATAAAATTTACTTATACATAATATTTTAAGGTTGACTAAGTCAAGGTAGGATATCATTTTCTAGGCACCTAGGTTCATTGACTCACCTGTATTTATAAATCGCGTCATGCCCTTCAAGACGCACTACGTGCTCTAAGGGTGCCACTCGCATTCATTCATGTTTCTTTTATACGACGTACCCTTCAAGATGCACTATGTGGTCCAAGGGTGCCACTCACCTTTTGACTGATTTTGGTAGACGTGTAACCCTTGGAGTCAAAACTACGTCAGGCGATCTTGTGGGAGACTAAGGGCCTCTAAGGAATAAGGACCCTGCTTGATTGCGCGCCCTTTAAAATCTTCGTGAGCAACTGTCTTAGTCTTCCCTCACGACATCGTGGATCTCTCGAACTAGGTAATCGTTAACCTACAGTTTGAGCCACGACAAGAGTGCTAGTAGGCTGTGGCAGGGATGCTGCCACACCTCTCCCTCAATATCTCTGGTTGTCATGCATGGCCCCTTTACTCCAAATGTGAGTCTGATTAGCGATCAATCGTCAGCCTGCATCCATCAACGAAACATGTCAATGATCCATAAACAAAATCATAATATACCCAATCATATGTCACATATGAAATAACATAAATACTCAAACTATATATATAATCCACTCCCCGACTCGATCCAGAGTCCAAGGATGTCCATCGATGCCATCAACATCCTCAATATGTCAAGAGTCTTGCACACTTAGGAGAAACTAGTCAATAACACCTGTCTATACATAATAACATAACCTGACATCATAATCAACAGTCTCATCATCAGAATCCATAAGCAAAGAAGTCAATCACATAATGAACTGGATCACTTGCACACAAGTGTCCTCAAAGAATAAGTCACATGAGGTGCGTGCAAGAGAGAGATGTTACAAAAAGAAACCCTAATTCTCACAGGAATAAACAAAGTTCATGATTAGCAGTATGTTACCCAACAATGTGGTCAACTCCTTCGTTTAAAACCAGAGGGAATTGAGTTGTTGCAAACTTTTCCAAAAATCAAGAAAATATTTGTTTGCGGAGAATGGTATAGGTTTTGTTGCGCTTTTTCAGGGTCTCATACATGAGTTATGACTGATCTTTAAGTCATCATCAAAAGACACTAAACTCTTGAAATTTTATGCAATTGAGGATCATACTTTATGGTTTCTTGCGGGTTATAGAAATCAGGGCCTATCCAAAATGTTAGCAAAGGTTTCATTATTTTCTATAAGGAGTTTAAAGTTCCAGTGGAAATTTGATTTGACCATATCTTTCAAACCATGCATACATTCTTTGCGAAATTTGGAGGGGACATGCATTAGAGTAAGATAAAAAAAACCAGTGAATTCCAAGTCAAATTAATCCATATTTTTCGAGAAATGAGCCACCGCCACCTACAACCATTTTCTATTTTTCTCGAAAACTATGAATTGGGTTTATCTCAAAATTGGCTTTCTGAAGTATCATGATGATATTAATATGAAGACTAAACATTATCCCAACCCAGTTTGTCATTTGGGAGAAAAAAGGTAATGAACAACTACGAGTAATCTCGTAGTGTCCTCAGTTTTGAAACAAGGAATATTTCTGAAGAGTAGAGGCTTGAGGAGTTTGGCACAGTCATTGAAGATTTTGCAAGTAGCATCAACACTATGGACTACAATGAACAAATCCAAGCTAGAAATTCAAGGTTCAATTCTTCCACCTATGTGTTCTTGAAACAATTGTTATAGATTATATTTATTAAGATTAAATTAATATTTTTGAGTCAAAGATATGATCCTAGGATAAAGGATCTCTCACCTAAGATCTTGGGTTAGTTACTTGTTCTGATTTGATGTAAATCAATCTCAAGATCCATATAGAGTGGAGTAACCATTTTTTAATCATAACTGGAACTAGATTTTAGGATCTGGAATCTAAAATTGGAACAATTGTCTGTCTATAAATGAAAATCCAAAGAAAGAGTAAGGTGTTTGGTTTTTGGTGTAAAAGGGGAAGATATAGATATGAACTGTACAAAAAGCTAAAGACCTGCAAAATTTTGCAGTTAATAAATCATACATTCTGATGATAGATTATTTTTCCTATGTCTTTATTTCTGTGTATCTTATTTGCATTTGAGATTTTTACAAAGCATTGGTTTCACCTTGTTTCTTTTTAATTTCAGTAAAATATTTTTTTTGTTAAATTACTTGTTTCAGGAGTTGCATTCAAATATTTGGTTCATATCTTAGAATAATATTTGGACTTGAAATTATTCCTTGCAAGTAAACAAAATGTTAACTTTTATTTTCCGTTTTCTCTACTTTACTTCTATTTATCTAGCTATCAGAATGAATTCTTTTGACTAAGTAGAATTATGTTGGTAACTTCATAAAAATTGTTTATTCAAACTTACTATCCTTCAGTGTATCCCAATAACCTGATCCTTCAAGACAATTTTAAACTAACATTAACCCAAAAACCATTGCAATAACTAAGATGTGCTAGGCATGCCCTCCCTGCAATCAGAGAACATCTTATAGCACTAACATCTTTTGGTGTTGTTCCCGACGATGGAAGAACAAATACATCATTCCCTGGGTTGTACGACAAAGAATACAACCAGTTCTTGATGGTGAACAAAGATTGGTGACCAAAGATACTACAATCTTTCACATGGAGACTCCATGATCAAAAGAATCCACTGGACGATGAGCCATGTTAACAAATAAATGAAAAGGCAGAAGGGAAATACCAGGTATCAATCCATCAATTTTCTCCAAGAACTTATATACTTTTTTATCAACTATTTCTTGTCTTTCCCTTTACATGTCAAAATAATTATCCTATGCTTTGTATACTCAGATGATCATAATCCTACCACTGCATGTCCCTCATTGAAAAAATAGATTCCACCTTCTCCTTGCTTTCTTAATCTTAATCCATTCCATTAATCTGAACCATATGAGAATCACGATGTCCATATTTCAATTCCTCCCGAAGATGACCCATATTGTAAACCTATTGACACCGAAGTTGATTCACTACTTCCTTCAATCATTGTTCCAATTTTTAACCAACTCTCTTATGTTCAGTCCAATATCAAAGAAGATTATAAACCTTTGAAGCTACGACTTATCCTCCATGATTACCCTTCTAATTTTTCAGATTACCTTCCTAGGTTCAATGGAAAAGATCATGTGACAACATAGAAACAAATGGATGCCTTTCAATGTTTCACAGATACCTTTGAAATTATTCATGAGGATGTGTTCATAAGAACATTTTTCCAGTATTTACAAGGAGATTCTCAATTATGGTTTAAACATTTGGGAACTAATTGAGTAAGTTCATGGGATGACATTCATAGTGTATTCTTAAGGTGTTGGGGTAAGAATAAATCTTATGAACAATATCATTATAATTTCTATGCCATGAAGAAATAAAGGAATGACACTGTCACTGAGTTTAATAGGAGATTCCACAATTTCTATCTCATCATTCCTAGGGACATTCATCCTTCTAAAGCAGTTGCCAGGCTATTTTCTATTGCATATCATCATCATGCCGATTCAATTTTATTTCTCAGAGAAAGGAGATCGTCATCCTTACAATAGATGTTTACTGATACCAAGGAGATTGAGGGTACCCTTTGAGCTTGTGGAAAGCTCTTCGATCAAATTTTGGATGAACATTTGCACATAGAAGAACAAGAGAAAGTCTATGAGTAGCAAACATAAGATTTGGATGCAAAGGAACTGGTGGGAAAATATGAATATGAAGGATTAGATCTAGGTTTTCATTCGCTTCAAGATGTTAATGTATTATTTCCAAATTTGTATTGTTCCTCAAATCTTGAAGTTAATCAATCAATTTTTTCTATTGAAAAGGATTTGGAAAATATGCATGCTCTTGATTCATATTAGCATGATTATTTTCTATATACAGTAGGAAAATTTTCTAGTTATGCGCATAAGGATGATTTCACTGTGAATTTTATTCAAGAATTTCATGAGGATGAACTTGCAGTGAGTAATGATCAATTAATGAAAGAGGAAGTTGTTGTTCCAGAAGATCTAGCTGCCGACATAATTGAATGGAAATTTTTCTTGGCTTACAATAACATTAAAGAGATTTAACATGGTATTGATGATGAAGATGTTGGCAACACAGTTGTTTCTAATAGTTATGGTTGTGATGAAAATTTTGATTTAAATCTATACGAAGATCAACCCCCTTCATTAGAATGTGTAAATCATTAGTTTCTAGAGACTAGCAATCCCATTTTTGACATTTCTAAAACAAAAGATGAGGAATGCATTGATAGACAACAAGAATTTACTTATGTTTTTTATGATCCGGTGCCTAGTTATATGGAGTCAAAAATTGGACTGTGGATTTTCTATCTTGGCCTTAATATGGAAAAAAATTCAGATTGTAAGTACGATCTCCTTGATCATTTTTTATAATTTTCAATCTCTCCCACTCTATTTATGCTCAAGGATGGAAGCTAGCTTCAATTAGTAGATCAACTGCTTGAATGGCTGCACTAGAAGTTTCACAAGAATTGAGTTTCAATGTTCGGTTTGTAGTTTAAATATTATGCTTTCTGAGCATTTGATATGCAATATATTAACTAAATAAGACACCATAGCCCAATGGAGACATTGGTGTGCAATTAAAATTGTTGCAGTTTTGTATTTCACTATGTAGAATGGATTATTTATATTAATAAGGAAGATGTCATAGAAGAGAAGCAGAGCAGGGTTCCTGGGTTGCAATTTACATAAATGGAATGAAATAAGGTTGGTCTATAGTCCTTGATGTTTCACAAGGAGAGCATCATCCCTAGATGGAGCCAATGTTAGTCCCTATACCTGCATAACTTCCCTGTGCTTCTAAAACTATCCTATCAATTCACAAACATTTTCCTTGGTCTAATTTTTCTTCATTTACTTTACACTTTATTTTTATTATGTGATTACCTTTGATTGAAACTAGTTTCATTTGCTTCTTATAAGGTATGACTAAAAATCATTGCATGGGTCAAGATGCGTCACATCAGATTTTTTTGATTTACATTTCCAATCAAAATATTTTTCCCAAAGTTTAGAGGATAAACAACTTCGTTGCAAGAATTTTTTCGTTCTTGTAGCACACACAAAAAAAACATCATGACTAAAGGCATGGTTCAAAATTCAGACTCTATGACAGTACATTCTGATCATGTAGAAGTATTGGGGAAATTGTTATTTTCTTTCATCATTCCATATTTCAAGGGTTGTCTTATCCAATGGTGATCTTATTATGACCAATTGAGTGTGGGTTGGTATCCATCGGTACTTCTAGAAACCTAAGATATTGGGGTATGATCACACTTTTTCATATCATCATTTCGATGGATATTTGACTTGTTTCATGTTTTATGCGATGATGAGGTAAATGAAAATAACTATTTCAATTATTTTCACATGCAACAAGACCTTGTTATGTTAGCATTTTGTGCAGATGTTGACCTCATTCATAGAGAAACAAAACCCTAATTCTCACAGGAAAAAAACAAAGTTCATGATTAACAGTATGTCACCCAACAAGGTGGTCAACTCCTCCATTTAAAACCATAGGGAATTGAGTTGTTGCAAACTTTTCTATAAATTAGGAAGAAATTTGTTCGGGGAGAATGGTATAGGTTTTGTTGTGTTTTTTAGGGATCTCATACAGGAGTTATAACTAATCTCTAAGTCATCATCAAAAGACACTAAACTCTTGAAATTTTATGCAATTGAGGATCATACTTTATGGTTGCTTGTAGGTTATAGAAATAGGGGCCTATCCAAAATGTTAGCAAAGGTTTCATTATTTTTGCTACACGGAGTTTAGAGTTCCAGTAGAAATTTGATTTGACCATATCTTTCAAACCATGCATCCATTCTCTACAAAATTTGGAAGGGACATGAATTAGAGTATGATAAACAAACCTGGTCAATTCTAAGTCAAATTAATCCATATTTTTCGAGCAATGAGACACCATCACCTACAACCATTTTCTATTTTTCTCGAAAACCGTGAACTGGGTTTATCTCAAAATTGGTGTGCCAAAGCATCATGATGATATTAATATGTTGACCAAAATGCAACCCGACCTGGTTTGGCATTTAGGAGGAAAAAGGTAATGAACACATATAGGTAGTCTCGTAGCATCCTCAGTTTTGAAACAAGGGATATTTCTAAAGAGCAGAGGTCTGAGGATTCTGGGACAATCATTGAATATTTTTGCAAGTAGGCTCAACACTATGGACTACAATGGACAAATCCAAGCTAGAAATTCGAGGGTCCATTCTTCCATGTATGTGTTCTTGAAATAGTTGTTATAGATTATATTTATTAAGATCAAAGAAATATTTTTGAGTCAAATATATGATCCTAGGATAATGAATCTTTCACCTAGGATCCTAGGTTTGTTACTTGTTATGATTCGATGTAAATAAATTTGAAGATCCATCTAGAGCGGAGTAACCATTTTGTAATCATAACTGCAACTAGATTTTAGGATCTGGAATCTAAAGTTCGAACTACTCTTTGTCTACAAATTAAAATCTAAAGAGAGAGTAAGGGGTTCGGTTTTTGGTGTAAAAGGGGAAGATAAAGATCTAAACTGTACAAAAAGCTAAAGACCTGCAACATTTTGCACTCAATAAATCAAACATTATGATGGCAGATTATTTTTCCTATGTCTTTTTTTATGTCTATCTTATTTGAATGAATCTAATATTTTTGCAAAGAATTGGTTTCGTCCTGTTTCTTTTTAATTTCAGTAAAACATTTTTGTTGTTAAATTACTTGTTTCAGGAGTTGCATTCAAATATTTCTTTCATGTCTTAGAATAATATTTGGGCCTAAAATTATTCCTTGCAAGTAAACACAATGTTAACTTGTATTTTATGTTTCCTCTACTTTACTTCTATTTATCTAGTTGTCACAATGAATTCTTTTGACTAAGTAGAATGTTGTTGGTAACTTCATAAAAAAGATGTATTCAAACTTGTTATCCTTCATCCTATCCCAATAACCCGATCCTTCAAGACAATTTTAAACCAACCTTAACCCAAAAACCATTGCAATAACTTAGACGTGCTATGCATGCTCTCCCAACAATCAAAGAACATATTCTAGAGCACTAAGTTACTAACACCATCTCTTGCTTGATTGTAATCAAAGTGTACAATTTTTCTAGCAACTATAGTGACACTAGACAAGATGGCCTCTAGAAAAGATTTACCAAATTACCGATTCCCATTAAAAATGCTCTTAGATATAGTGATATTACTTAATTTAATCCTGTAAGACCTTTACATACAGGGCCTCAACAAAATAATAATTAGCTCTTATTATCCTAATGAAATAACTGCAATTTAGTTTAAGGTTTTCTTTCTACAAGGAATAAACCAGTAGATAGACATAACAACAAAAACAACATAATAACAACATAATAACAACAGATCAACTAGTAAAATGCATAAAATGCGTACCTCGACCTATAAGGTTGGTTGATTTTTCCCCTGGTTCTCTTGTTCTTGAGCTTGCCCAAACTACCCAACTGAATATTAACCTCCCAACCAACTATGAACAACCTATCTCGTTCCCTAGATCCATGAATTATTGCAGTTTCCTGGCCCCCGAGCCCAAAGTTCCTAGCAACAACAGTGCCCCTGCAAGAGTTCCCCAAAACAATTTGTTCTTCCAATTTCCTCCTCTCTTTCATAATTTCTTCCTCTTTCTTCTTCCCCCATTTTTTTCCCAAAAAAAGGCCCCTCCTCAAGTCCTCTCCCCTCCTCCTTATTCCATTCCCCAAATACCTTATCCCCTCATTAATTCCCCAACATCCTTATCCACTCATTAATTACTTTACCCACTTTTTAATAATAAAATAATAAACATCTCAATGAATTTATTTAAATAATTAATTAAATTTAATTTAACAACTATGATAAATAAATAATCAATTTGGGTTGTTACATACACGCACCCTGTTAGGATATTTAGACACTTAGGAGTTATTTAAGATCTACTTGGTCTAATATGTCGTTAGGTAAAAGTGTGTTTCTTTAGTATGCATTAGTATGCATTTGTAGTTAGGCAAT
>JZKD02S2022189.1:2181037-2201039 GCA_000966675.3 Picea glauca
CCCTCTTGTAAAATTTCTCTGTAATCTTTTTCTTTGCATTAATAAACTGCTCCAAGTGGCCGCGTTGGCTGGGGCCGTGGATGTTTCCCCGTAGGGGTTTTACCACGTGAAAACACTGGTGTGTTGATCTTTGATCTGGTTATGTGAGTGGTTACTAAAGGTGTTCGTCCTCTGTTGGAATACTTGTGTTGTCGAACACACCCTTCAATAAACTTCGTACCAAAGTTAGAGTAATTTACCATACAAGGGTAATGACACATGATTCATGCATCCACATCAAATAAACAACATCATAAATTTAAAACACTTATACATACTAGTGTACATGTGAAAGGCATCCATGTGTAGCTAGCACATGCATGACTTGCACATGCACTAATGAAAATAATTATCAATCCTAAAGTAATTCTTTTGTGCGTCCAATCCAATCAAGAAGACCATTCATTTCATAAAATATAGTATACCATTTAAAATGTTTGTGAAATCCTTCATTTATAATAATTTAGCACAAGCAACATTCACTTAGATAATTGCAGTTCAATTAAGAAAATATAAACATACATATATACATATTTTTCAAAACAAGGAAATCAATAAATTATACCATAAGGTGAAATCCCCACACACTCTCAACTAATTCTATTCATCCTTCCTCCCTATCCTACTTCCATCTTCCATCCCTATCCTTCCTCTGCTGGACTATCTTGGAGCATCAACTATATTGACCTATGTTAGGGACCTAACCCCTCACGTAGGTAGAATAATATATTTCCATGTAATAAAGGTCAATATTAATAAGGCCTAGCAATAAGGAAGAATACGTCAAATGTAAGAAGACCTAATAGAAGATTCTGCTTCTAGAAGGATCTTCCTCTAGATTGTTCTTTTGGATAGACATATTCAATAAAAATAGGAGTAGAGGGTATGAGAAGTTTTGTCTTGGATATTATTATAATAGAGCTCTGCTCTGCTGGAGGTTGCCCCCTTGAAGATGCAAGTGAACATTTCTCTCAGTAATCAAAGTTCTCTTTCTGGTGTTATTCTAGTATTATTTTGGTATTATTGTGGTGTTTTTTTGGTTATGTCATTGTTTATCTGCCATTTCTAGCTAATTGTTTTTGTTCTGCATACTATTTTATATTTGGATTATTACAAGTGGTATCAGAGCACCTTCCTTGGTAGAAAATTGTGGGTTAATTTTTTTTCAGGGTAGAGACATATTCCGACGTCTTTAAGCTACAAAGATCGATTGTTATGTGCATAAACCTGTAGTCGGGGATTCATACACGCAGGAAATACAAGTTGTACTTAAGAACACATCTATTGGCCAGCCTTGTTACCCCTGTTGGTACCCCTTCGAGTGGTAGCGCATCAGACAACAGCTGTATACAGATCGACCTAGATCTCCTAAATCCATCCATAGAGAAACTGATCAACCGCTTGACTGTTATAGTGCCAACGAAAAAACCACTAGGGAAGATGCTCTCTAGTACATGGGTAGTTGGGTAGTATGGCTAAGGGTACGATCTAGCCTCCTTAGTTGGTGCCCTAAGATATTGAGCCGAGTACTATTGTTGGACCCCGCATGTATATCAGAGAGCTATAGCACAGGGAAAACCCTTTCCTGTAGAACCCTTGAATACCCTAACACTTGGGACAGAAACAAAAATAGAATAGACAAGATCTGTTGCCACGAAACTATGTCTCTTGCATTCAGGTTGCGAAATTACTACACTTTTCTTCCTGTTGAGCATTTGGGAATTTCATCATTGTAGTATTCTTAAGATCGGAGTACAACTCCGCAGGAGTAAAAAAGAAAAAGTTTGGATCCTGTTGGCACCATTTTTTGAGACCTATCCCGTTGGATTCCTCTTTTCACCCTTATCGCAATCATACCTATCATTTTTCAACAAATTATTTTTTTGGGACCCGACCCCCTTCCAACACCCTTATTTGGGATTTACCCCATTGGATTCCACTCGTCGCCCTTATTGTTGTGATACACTTCACCCATAACCCATTTTCTATGTAGTCCCACCCACCCCTTTTCATGTTCCCTCTTCATCATGGCCCACATCTGTAGCCAATACTTGGAAGCTCGCTTCAATTCCTTGCACACTAATTTCACATAAATCTAACAAGAAGTGAGACATCTCAGTGCCAATATTAGCACCATCAATAAAAACATGCATTCATCCATCGATGCCAAAATAAAGGACCTCAAACAAGACCTCACTACCTATATTGAATCCTTCACTACGATGATCTGCGCCAAGATGCATATCCCTGTAGATCTTCCCTCATCTGACCCACCGTTGCAAAATGAAGGTGAAACTTCCTCTCATTCCCAGAATTTTCAGCCCCATCACTTTCAGTGTGACCTACGCCTTTCGTGTGTGGATGTGACCAAATTTTATGGCTCAGATCCCACTGGCTGAGTAACTCAAATGGAACATTATTTCTCTTTGTATGGAATTACAGATGAGTTGGCCAAACTCCGGTATGGTGTTCTCATCTATATCAAGAACATTGGCAATTGTGGCAATGGAGAAAAAATGGCGGGTATGTGTCTTGGAAACACTTTGTGGTAGAGATTTATGAACGCTTTGACACTGACACCAACTATTTAGGCTATTTGAAAAAGTTGAAACAATATGGCACCATGGAAGACTTTATAGCTGCTTTTGAGTGATTGTATTTCCATACAGAGGGCATGTCTGATTCTTTTTTCTGAGAATGTTTTATCAATGGTCTTGAGGATGAGATTCATGCCCATGTCCTCATGGCTCGGCATCATAGTTGGGTGGATGCTACTAAGAGAGCTAATGAAGCACACCATGTTGTCTCTTCTCAAAACTGAAAACCCTCCTTTATTCCTCACACTAAACCAGTCACTCCCACTCCTCCTTCTACTCTACTAAAGATCCAAAAATTGACCAGGGCATAAATGGTTGAATGCCAACTCAAAGGACTTTGTTATAATTATGATGAAAAATATTTTTCTGGGCACAAGTGTAAGGAACAAAATATTTTTATGGCCATATCGGAGGATTTTTTGGAAGACGATGTTGAGGCTCCCCTTGTGGCCATGGCATCTGAACCCACTGACATGACCCCTCCCTTAGACCCTCCCGAAGTAGAACTAGTCATTTCCCTAAATGCTCTCACTGGATTCTCTACTCCCCAAACCCTCAATCTAATTACATTAAGCATAGGAAGGTCATAATTCTTATTGATAGTGGAAGCATCCATAATTTTATTCATCATCACATTGCCCAAGAAACTAATTGCTATATCCGTGCCATCAATAATTTTCAAATCATTATTTCCAATGGTGGGTCCATGAAATGTGGAGGGCGTTGTGAAAATGTGCATCTCCAAATTGGTCAGTACCACATGAAATGTCATATGTTTTCTATCGACATGGGTGGTTGTGACATTGTGTTGGGTGTAGAATGGCTAAGGAATTTGGGTCCCATTCTCATGGATTTTAAGGAATTAACTATGAAATTCGACCAGGAGGTCCAACAATATAAGTTCGAAGGCATCACCATCGGTTCCCCATATATCATTAGTTCCCATTGAATGGAAAAGATGCTAAAAAAAGGTCATTCTAGCATTATTGCACAACTCCATGCCATTCAAGCCACTGAGACACCCTCTGTTCCATAGGGCCTCCAATCCATCCTCTCTAAACATCAAGTGGTTTTTTCCACTCCCCAGGGACTCCCTCCTTCTCATGGTGTTCATGATCATTACATTCCCCTTGTCCCTGGAATCCTTCCTCCCAATATCCATCCCTATTGTCACCCCTTTTCCAAAAAAAATGAAATTCAAAAAATTGTTCAAGAATTGCTCAACGCAAGTGCTATCCGCCCTAGTATGAGCCCCTACTCTTCTCCTGTCATCCTAGTCCTTAATAAATAAGGTTCTTGGTGCATTTTTCCTGACTTCTGCACCCTCAAAAAACTCATCATTAAAGACAAATTTCCCATTCCTGTCATTGATGACCTCTTCGATGAATTGAGTGGCGCCCAGTTATTTACTAAACTTGATCTTCGTTCTAGCTACCACCAGATACGTATGAACAAGGAAAACATTCCTAAGACTTCTTTTAGAACTCATGAGGGCCACTATGAGTTTTTGGTCATGACATTTGGTTTGTGTAATTCTCCTTCCACTTTCCAAAGCCTCATGAATCATATTTTCCATCCTTTTCTCCGTCATTTTTTCTTAGTTTTCTTTGATGATATCCTCATCTATAGTAAATCATGGACAACCCATCTTGCTCATGGGGATAGAGTTCTCCATCTACTCTCTCAGCACCAAATTTTCCTCAAACAATCTAAATGTTCTTTTGGCGCCTCAAAAGTCGATTACTTGGGTCATATTGTTGGCAAGGCCGGTGTAAGGGTTGATCCTAAAAATATTGAAGCTATGCAATATTGGCCTCACCCAAAGATTCTCAAAAGCTTTCCTGGATTTCTGGGTTTAACATGTTATTATCGCAAGTTTGTTAATAATTATGGAAAGATTGTGACACCTCTCACTGGTCTACTTAAAAATAATTCTTTAACTTGGACTCCAACAACTACTCAGGATTTTCAAACCTTGGATATGGCCATGTGAACCACTCTAGTACTAGTCCTTCTTGATTTCAAAAATACCTTTGTCCTGGAATGTGATGCTTTCGGGAAAGGAATTGATCAATCCTTATACAAGAGGGTCGAACTTTGGCCTTTACCAACAAACAATTGTCAGAGTGACATTTTGGAAAATCAATCTATGAAAAGGAAATGTTGGCTATTTTGCATGTCGTGGATCTTTGGCACCCTTATGTATTGGGGAAATGCTTCCAAACTAAGACAGATCATCAAAGCCTCAAGTATTTTCTGGAACAATGCCTTTCTACCCCAAAGCAACAAAAATGGTTGACTGAGCTCTTTGGATATGATTATGAGATCATTTACAAGAAAAACAAAGACAATATGGTTGTTGATGCACTTTCCAGAAAATATGAAGATGAAGGGTCCCTTTTTTCTCTCTCCTTCATTGTACCAGATTGGCTCCAAGCTATTCGCCAGGAATGGCTACATGATCCCAAAATTTCTCATTTGATACAAAAATTGCAGGCCAATTCTCCAGTTTCCCTAGGGTACTCTTGGAACAATGATGAGCTTCGATACAAAGGCCTCTTGCATTTAAGTAAACACTCAAAACTTAAATCCACAGTACTTTATGCTACACCCACCGCTTGGAACTCAGGGTCTACCAAAACCTATGATCGGGTCGAGCATTCTTTTTTCTGGGATGGTATGAAACAGGACGTTTGCAATTTTTTGGCCAAATGCGATGTTTGTCAACGTAACAAGGGAAAATTATTCAAATCTCTTGGAACACTACAACCGCTTCCAATTCCACCTACTATTTGGAGGGATATCTCTATGGATTTTATTGTAGGATTACCTAAATCGAGAAATAAATCGGTCATCATGGTGGTAGTTGATCATCTTTCCAAGTATGATCATTTCTGTGCTCTTCAACACCCATTTACAACCTCCATTGTGGTTAAAATTTTTATGGATCAGGTCTTCAAGCTTCATGGCATGCCTCATTCTATTGTTTCTGATCACGACCCAACTTTCACTAGTGATTTTTGGCAAGAATTTTTCAAGCTACAAGGCACCCAATTGCATCTCAACAAAACTTATAATCCCCAGACTGATGGTCAAACTAAAGTTGTCAACAAGTGTTTGGAAACATATTTGAGGTCTTTTGCATCCGAAAGGAAAAATCAGTGGGCTGAATGGTTACCACTAGCTAAATGGTGGTACAACACTTATTACCATACAACTACCCACAAGACTCTTTTTGAAGTGGTATATGGACAAAATCTACCTTCAGTTCTTTCATACTTTCCAGGTGTCTTAAAGGTCCAAGCAGTTGACCAAACGCTTACAGTTCGAGAGGATATTCTCCATACCCTTAAAGAGAATTTGGTCATGGCCCAGAATCACATGAAGCAACAAGCATATCAAGGTCACTCTAAACGTCAATTTGCAAAAAAATATTAGGTGTTTCTTTGACTACAACCTTACAAGCAAAATTTCCTCAAGGCTGACCATTGTCAGAAACTAGTGCCCAACTTTTATGGCCCTTATAATGTTCTCAAGCATGCAATATATGTGGCCTATTAGTTAGCTTTACCCAGTCATTCTAAGCTCCATCCTAGTTTTCATGTTTCCTACTTAAAGAAGGTGATTGAACTAAGTTCCAAACTCAAACCAACCTTCTCGAGTTGGGAGAAGAAGGCTCCATTTGGATACAACCACAAGAAGTTTTGGACCAGTGTGAGCATCGTCTGCATCAACGCACCATCAAGGAAGTGTTAGTCCAGTGGAAAGATACAACTCCAACATATGCCACTTGGGAACCAACTACCATTCTGCAACAAATTCCCCATCTCAAGCCTTGAGGACAAAGATGTTTTTAAGGGGGAGGACATGTTAGGGACTTAACCCCTCACGTAGGTAGAATAATATATTTCCATGTAATAAAGGTCAATATTAATAAGGCCTAGCAATAAGGAAGAATAAGTCAAATGTAAGAAGACCTAATAGAAGCTTCCGCTTCTAGAAGGATCTTCCTCTACATTGTTCTTTTGGATAGACATATTTAGTATAAATAGGAGTAGAGGGTATGATATGTTTTTTCTTGTATATTATTGTAATAGAGCTATGATTTGTTGGAGGTTTCCCCCTCGAAGCGGCAAGTGAACATTTATCTCAATAATCAAAGTGCTATTTCTGGTGTTATTATGGTATTATTTTGGTATTATTGTAGTGTTGTTCTGGTTATATCATTGTTTATTTTCCATTTCTAGCTAAGTGTTTATGTTTTGCCTACTATTTTATATATGGAATATTACAACCTAACTCCAGATAGAACCCGTAAGTGGAAGTGTCAACTCTCTTGACCAAGCTTCCCCAACAGGAAACTAACAGTCATCATCACACATCTAGGGGAGCATTATATAACATTGTCCTCCCATGACTCCAGGTTTTAGAGGATACACGGTGGGAAATGCCTCCACCCCTCCTAATAGAACTAGGGTCAAAACCCTACCATCGACCATACAGTGGCACCGTGTTGCTGGGAATTTTGTCATCGTATATTCATTTTTAGGCAGCCTCACCACCTAAAAAACCCGCACCTGTCCACACATCATAATAATGCATTTGAACCAAAATATTTCACATAAAATATTCATACCATATGGTTTCCTGGTCGACGTTCACAACATCAACCTTTTATCATTATTATTCTTTGGCTATTTCATAGCCTATTGAATTTCAAATTAGTCTATAACACAAAATCGTACATATCCATGCATTATCATCATGTAGATGCATTTAATCATAATCTCAATCCGGTATCCACGTACCAACAACTTTAAATGTCAAAAATTTCAAGTTATAAATAGATTGCATAATATCCATCATAATTCAAATAACATTAAACATTCATAGAACTGACATTCACATAGGTTCATATGTCTTAAAAGTTCAAGTGTATCATTAATAGTTTCACAGTGAATAGAAAATAAATATGATTAGGCCTTAAGTAAATTTAGTTGCCTAGGTCAAAATAGGGTGTTACGTACACCCGCCCTTCGGAAAACTTCGTTCTGAAGTTAAGGTAAAAAGTGTGGGATGGTCTTGATGCATGGTATATGTGTCCTCCTAGATAGTATATCCTGAGCTATATCGATCTCACTACTAGTTAAAACCTGAACTCATTATTGGTTTTCTTGTTAAGTGAATATTATATTAAGATTTATATAACTTTCACTAAACCATGCATACAATCCCACTTGTAATACTTTTCTAATTATAACCAATTACTACTAACTTTGATTATCAGTATATCTCTAGTGATAAAACACATACGCCAATGCTAAAGTTTCCCATGCTTAGGAACATTGAATAAGATATTAATAACTGATCACTATGTGGATTAGTCATTTTAGGGTCTCTTCGGTCACTGATTTTAATTGGCCACCTTCTTGTTACGTTAGAGAGATTGAATCTTTACAAGGAAATGTTGAGTATAATATTCTCATCATCATAGTAGAAGCACAATATGTTTTACCTACAAGAGTATTACAAAATGCATACATCCTTTTCAAGGGTACCATGTCTACCATGCCTTAGTGAGCATCTTCAATCAACAATAAATTTCTTACTAGGGTTCATTCCACACTCTATAATTACTTGTCTTAAGAACTTCTTTTCTCACAATTTATCTTCATATGTCTCAAATTTATATCCTTTATACCTACATGATACTTACCGAATCTGGCTCGTAGCCCTTTCTAATTGCATCACTAGCATTTTTCAAGTTCCTTTCTCTTACTAGAAAAGAGTTTCAGTAGTGGGATGAATATTCCTATCATTTATCATTCAACTTGTACATTTGTTTCTATTATGTAATAGGTAAATTTCCCCTTTAAGTGAACATTACAAATGTTATAGTGAGTATGCATTTTTTTTTCTACAAAAAAATGGATTTAATTGCAACGTCATCTTTACACAAAGTGGTGATAGATGGTAATTATTTTATACACTTGTACTCAATGCCATCATTCCTTAGTAATGAACTCAATTTTTGGCTTAACAAATCAATGCGTAATCAAGCATAAGTCAGGTCAATATCACGTCAAGTCAATTGATAAAAATTAGTCCAATTACCATACTGTAAACCACAATATAAATAAGAATATCATTACAATGTTTCAATTATCGGTCTAACTCAAATTCTTTGATCACAACATAGGTCCCCTTATGGTATCCATTAGCATGCTCAAATCAAATCTCCAATACCATCATTTCTTTTTCATATCTCTACTCACACCTCTATAATTTTACTATATCCTAATTCTCTATATTGACCATGTACGTAATCACTACCTATATATTATACATACTTCTCCTATATAATTATTCCCTTCATCATATTTAAATATTATTATTACCTTGTTAATTGTTCACCTTCATGTTAATTAGAAATTTCACTTAGTCATTACCATTTTATCATACATAATTATCCCTTTTGTTGTGTATACTTTATACATTTATTATAATTAGGTTATATATTACATGCATCCCTTCAACATACTTCATACCATCAGGTTACATTCCTTCCACAATGTCATTTATTGTTATAAATTTCAAGGTATCACTACCATCACTCATTACTTGCAATGTAATTGACCTCTTTACTTTATAGCCTTTCCACCACATTTCTCTTTAATTTTACTTCCATATTCATTACCTATCACTCACCATCCAATCATACTTTGCTTATTATTTTATGAATATTGACTATCATTGATCACTAATATAATCAATTTATATTATAAACAACATCACTTTACCTACACCTACATGTTATAACAATAAATTTTAATGTAAACTTACTCTACCTAATTCATTTAACCTTTTTGCATTCCCTTTTAACTTAATTTCTAAATATAGCATAAATAGTATTTGAAAACTTTATATTCGCTATTTGTTTTTAATTTGTATGTAGAACCCTATTATTGTCACATATAGATTACTATTATTAAAATACCCTCTATATATTATGACTACCACATGTATACTTTAGCTTATTACACATAATTGTATATTATCAATTATATGTACACACTATTGTAAGTATATTTGTTACTCTTATTTAAATCTGTTTAACATCTTATGTCATCTCACTCCTCTTTTCATTTGCACCTTATTTACTCACATTATATATTTATTCACTTATATCTTTAATTTTTTATATATATATATATATATATATATATATATATATATATATATATATATATATATATATATATATATATATATATATATATATATATATATATATTAAAGTGTAAGTTTATTATATATATATATTTCACAATGTTACTTATCTATTACTACGCCCATAAAGGTGGAGATAATAAGTGAGTCCCTCTAACTGTAACATAAAATTCTTGGTGCATTTCTTGTTAGAGTTAGACACATCAAATTGGGGACATAATTCTCCATTTTATTAACTAATTCTAGTTTCCTTATTGATTTATTGCATTTATTTTTTTCCTTATTGCATTGAATTTTTCCTTTTTCTTTTTGTAGAGCCCTATAATACTATAATCTAATACTATAATCTCATGAATGAATCATTTGTTGTGTCCACTTACTAATTACTCATTAACGAAAATAATCCCTCCGCTAGAAATCCAATCCATTGGTAAAATGGGAAAAGAAAAAAAATGAAAAGACAAAAATTTACAAACCCAAATTGGTCAATTACAATAACCCTAAAGAGATTGGTGAGTGCAACGAAGTTTCAGAAGAAGAATCCCTGGGAAGCCCTGTAGCCATGAACCATCACCAAAGTCAGTGCATTGTTGTTCTTGGCAGACTCATAGGTAATAGTATTTATGAAGCGTGACTCATTGCTTGAAGACCTAAACCATGTTACCTTCGATCCAAGAAGCCCACTACTGATATTGACCTCCTCTTGAACATAAGGAGTCTTGACCAGAGATGTCAATGACATGGAGTGTCGATCTGGAGTGCTGCATTGATATTCGATATTTTTTTTTTAACTCCAACTAATTATGTGAATTGTACCCATTCAACGTTATAATAATTTAATGCACCATTTTGATATGGAGTAACCTGGAGGTCAACACCCTACGTGCCCTACCCCTTCCACACCTAGTGGAAAATCTTCAAGAGAAAACCCTATTCCCGCTCATTGTTTGGTTCATTTGCAATAGCAGTGCCCCATCAGTAGTGGGATGAATATTCCTATCATTTATCATTCAACTTGTAAATTTGTTTCTGTTATGTAATAGGTAAATTTCCCCTTGAAGTGAACATTACAAATGTTATAGTGAGTACGCATTTTTTTTTCTACAAAAAAATGGATTTAATTGCAATGTCATCTTTACACAAAGTGGTGATAGATGGTAATTATTTTAGACACTTGTACTCAATGCCATCATTCCTTAGTAATGAACTCAATTTTTGGCTTAACAAATCAATGCATAATCAAGTATAAGTCAGGTCAATATCACACCAAGTCAATTGATTAAAATTAGTCCAATTACCATACTGTAAACCACAATATAAATAAGAATATCATTACAATGTTTCAATTATCGGTCTAACTCAAATTCTTTGATCACAACATAGGTCCCCTTATGGTATCCATTAGCATGCTCAAATCAAATCTCCAATACCATCATTTCTTCTTCATATCTCTACTCACACCTCTATAATTTTACTATATCCTAATTCTCTATATTGACCATGTACATAATCACTACTTATATATTCTACATACTTCTCCTATATAATTATGCCCTTCATCATATTCAAATATTATTATTACCTTGTTAATTGTTCACCTTCATGTTAATTAGAAATTTCACTTAGTCATTACCATTTTATCATGCACAATTATCCCTTTTATTGTGTATACTTTATACATTTATTATAATTAGGTTATATATTACATGCATCCCTTCAACATACTTCATACCATCAAGGTTACATTCCTTCCACAATGTCATTTATTGTTATAAATTTCAAGGTATCACTACCATCACTCATTACTTGCAATGTAATTGACCTCTTTACTTTAGAGCCTTTCCACCACATTTCTCTTTAATTTTACTTCCATATTCATTACCTATCACTCAACCATCCGGTCATACTTTGCTTATTATTTTATGAATATTGACTATCATTGATCACTAATATAATCAATTTATATTATAAACAACATCACTTTACCTACACCTACATGTTATAACAATAGATTTTAATGTAAACTTACTCTACCTAATTCATTTAACCTTTTTGCATTCCCCTTTAACTTAATTTTAGAATATAGTATAAATAGTATTTGAAAACTTTATATTCACTATTTGTTTTTAATTTGTATGTAGAACCCTATTATTGTCACATATAGATTACTATTATTAAAATACCCTTTATATATTATGACTACCACATATATACTTCATCTTATTATACATATTTGTATATTATCAATTATATGTACACACTATTGTAAGTGTATTTGTTACTCTTCTTTAAATCTATTTAACATATTATGTCATCTCACTCCTCTTTTCATTTGCACCTTATTTACTCACATTATATATTTATTCACATAAATCCTTAATTGTTGCTATATATATATATATATATATCACAATGTTACTTATCTATTACTACGCCCATAAAGGTGGTGATAATAAGTGAGTCCCTCTAATTGTACCATAAAATTCTTGGTGCATTTCTTGTTAGAGTTAGACACATCAAATTGGGGACATAATTCTCCATTTTATTGACGTAATTCTAGTTTCCTTTATTGCATTTATTTTTCTCTTTATTGCATTGAATTTTTCCTTTTTCCTTTTGTAGAGCCCTATAATACTATAATCTCATGAATGAAAAATTTGTTGTGTCCACTTACTAATTAGTCATTAACGAAAATAATCCCTCCGCTAGAAATCCAATCCATTGGTAAAATGGGAAAAGAAAAAAAATGAAGAGACAAAAATTTACAAACCCAAATTGGTCAATTACAATAACCCTAAAGAGATTGGCGAGTGCAACGAAGTTTCAGAAAAAGAATCCCTGGGAAGCCCTGTAGCCATGAACCATCACCAAAGCCAGTGCATTGTTGTTCTTGGCAGACTCATAGGCAATAGTATGTATGAAGCGTGACTCATTGCTTGAAGACCTAAACCATGTTACCTTCGATCCAAGAAGCCCACTACTGATACTGACCTCCTCTTGAACATAAGGAGTCTTGACCAGAGATGTCAATGACATGGAGTGTCGATCTGGAGTGCTGCATTGATATTCATTGATATTCGATTTTTTTTTTAACTCCAACTAATTATGTGAATTGTACCCATTCAACGTTATAATAATTTAATGCACCATTTTGATATGGAGTAACCTGGAGGTCAACACCCTACGTGCCCTACCCCTTCCACACCTAGTGGAAAATCTTCAAGAAAAAACCCTATTCCCGCTCATTGTTTGGTTCATTTGCAATGATTTTTTTTTTTTTTTTTGGGTCTGGTTCATTTCCGTCCCAGTTCGAAGGACACAACACTAACTCCATGGTTAGCCACCCAAAGGGCGCGACCATGGCTGTGAGGCCAACGTCTTCTTTTGGTTCTATGTAGATCATACGTGCCGAGTAGAGGAGTTGATCTCACGCTTTTGGGTATTGGCTTATGACGAGTTGAGCTCACGCATAGTGCATGGTCTTTTGGCCCCTTATGAGCTCCTTCATGGTGGTTTGGGTGCTTGGTTTTTGGGTTGGCGGAGGTGCTACCCTCATTCAAATGAAATGACCCTTGAGGTTTGGCGCTGGTGCTGGCGGTGTGTAGTGTATAGCCGAGTGGTCTAAGGTGCTCTCATCGTAACTCCAAGATCCAATCGTTTGGATAACAAGTCAGATATTATGTTGCCTAGAAGAAGCTACCCTTGGATTACAACAATTGACAACTGCTTGGAGAGAGACGACTCTACTCTAAGCTCCTCCATGATGAGATTTCCCATGGAGATATGGGGCACATTCAACATCTTGGCACCCTTATTGGCATAGGTTCTCTTCTCCACGCCGAGACTGCCGTTGAAAACCTACTGAAATCCCTTGCCAATCGTGTGACCGTTGTCTTTTGCTGCCATGACCGATGATGGACGATCATTCACCCAGTACTCGTCATCGTCGTCTACCAGAGAAGCAGTCTCCTCACACCTTCACAAAGGTGTTGTTGCAACACCAAAGCCCACATGAGATAGTTTAACTTTTCTCTCTCTCTCTCTAAAATTTAGAGTGGGGTTTAAGGAGTATGGATTTAATCGGTCGTCTCTGCAGGCATGAGATGTTGCTGGTAAGTCTTGTGTGTGGCTTAGTCAGTTGGCACTCCAGTGCTAAGTTGTTGCGTTGCTGGTAGCTAACTTGTGGACTTTGATAACCAGAGGAAATCTAGATATTGGATCTCAGAACCATGAGGGGGCGCTTGGTCTCTCTCTTGGTCACCGACTTGTGTTTGGTGCTTGGCTCGTGGACTTAGAATCTGATGATTCTTGGTATACGGTTCTATGGTGTAGTGGTTATCACTTTGTACTTTGAATCCAACGACCTTGGTTCAAGTCCCGGTAGGACCTGTTTGGTAGAGGTTGGCCCTTGCATCAAATGTTTAATGCGCCCTTTGGAGGTTTGGCATAATTCAAAGATTGTTGCATTATTTTTGTATATATATTATTGCAATTTATTTATTTTTGTTTATAGCTTATGCAGGTCATCATGCATCCTCAAGTTAAACATATGGAAACATATTTTAGTATTGTCATTCTAAAGTACAAGAGTATATAAATTCTCTTCATTGCTTTATCAGTTAGAATTTGGACTTGGAAAGCTAATCTGCGTATAGTTTGCAGGCAACACTGTTTGGGTTTTCAAGATTGTCTGGGTAGTCCTCACACGTTTTGTTTGGGTTTTCAAGACTGTCTAGGTAGTCTTCATAGGTTTTATGGGCTGTAAATAAATGGTTTCTAGGCTGTAGGTTAGGGGTTTGGGAACAAATTGTACAGTTATGTGGGTGGTCAAGCCCAGGTTTCAGTTTTGAAACCGGGCTCTGATACCATTTGTAAGGCCTTTACATACAGGGCCTCAATAAAATAATAATTATCTCCTATTATCCTATTGAAATAACTGCAATTTAGGTTAGGGTTTTCTTTCTACAAGGAATAAACTGGTAGATAGACATAATAAGAACAACAACATAATAACATCATAATAACAACATATCGACTAGTAAAATGCATAAAATGCGTGCCTCGACTTGCAAGGTTGGTTGATTTAGCCCCTAGTTCTCTTGTTCTTGAGATAGCCCAAACTTCCCAACATAATATTAACCTCCCAAAGAAGTAGGAACAGCCTCTCCAGATCCCTAGCTCTAGGAATCCTTACGGTTTCCTGGCCCCCGAGCCCAACGTTCCTAGCAATAGCAGTGCCCCTGTGAGAGTTCCCCAAAACAAACTTTTCTTCCAATTTCCCCCTCTCTTTTAGAATTTCTTCCTCCTTCTTCTTCCCCCAAATTTTCCCAAAAAAAGGACCCCTCCTCAAGTCCTCTCCCCTCCTCCTTATTCCATTTCCCAACTACCTTATTCCATCATTAATTCCCCAAAAACCTTATCCCCTCATTAATTACTTCACCTACTTCTTAATAATAAAATAATAAAAGACAAAGAATTTATTTTAATAATTAATTTAATTTAATTTGAAAACTATGATAAAAAATAATCAATTTGGGCTGTTACAAATCCCAAAAACCTTATTAGTCCTTGCTTGCGACAAAGGGACTATAACATTCGCTTGGTGGTCAACCATCGTTGACCACCTATTAGTGGGTGCATTTTGGTAAATGCCAGCCTATTATTAGGTGCATTTTGGTAAATGAGTTGGTGCAGTAACTAAAGTTTTTGAAACAATTTTTATTATTTAATTTTTTAAAATCAAAACAATATTTTTTTAATTATTACAAATTTATATTATGATTTTCCTATTGTTCTATATAGGAGTGACAGGGCTTAATACTTGTGGTGGTGATGTAATGTTTTTAGATATTTGTGAGAATATAAAAATTAATTTTAATTAATTTTAAAAACAAAATTTCAAATATTGCATAGTAGCCACCTTCCATGCATGCGAGTCGCCACCTTCCATGCATGCGAGAACTTCATCAACACCTTCCAATCATGCAGGAAGGTTGTCAATGGAGGAAGTCTTCATAGATTTCGAATCTGAGGAGGGTACATCACTTAATCAAGGCCGCTCCAGAAACCGTGGCCAAGGGCACGAAATGGAAGAAGATGAGATGCTGAAAACAGCCGAACAACTTCCGAATACCTGCAACTTCTGCAAGTCCTCCTGTCGATGCGATATTCAATGCCACAATAAGGATTACTAATACACTGTCAACCTTAAATTGCTGCCCAGAAGCTACGTCAGGGTGAAAATCACTAATACTGGAATGGATGTAAGTATATCTCTGTCTCACCTTAGATATAAATTGATGTTATAAATTTAAATACGCTATGAAGGAAAACACATTAACGTTACCAATTATTGACAATTCAGGGTGTTCGCCTGGCTGAAGGGCCTTTCTAGGTATAATTGAAATAATAATTATTTATATTATTAGTGGATGATAGTTTTACATGATTTTATGTATTCACTATCAAATTAATTGACATTATAATTGACATAATAAATTATCCAGGAGTAGGATTCCATTTCAACATATTTTCATTCTTTTGTTTTTAGATTTTTCAGACATGACAAACTTTTACTACTTGTCTATTTGTTTTATTTTGAAATTTTTCGAAATATGAAATATGGTTTTTAATGTTTTCCTATATTTCCATTTGATAGCATTTGATATAAATTGAGTAAAATAAAGAGATATGTAATAAAAACTAAAAAAATAAGCAGACATATTTGTACCAACACTTCCCTGGTTGCCAAGCCTTAGAGTCATCTGCCTTCATTCTCGTAATATTCTCGAGTACTAAGTTGTGAAACAAGTTTATCTTCTAGGACAAAGTCTACTGTGCGCTCGTGAATTGAACATGAATCTTACAACACCCAGAGGGTTTCTCAAGTAATCATATGTCACCTCCCCCATTGGATATTTTTTCACTATCTAGTCGCAAAACATCGAGAAATTTATTGATTTTGAGCTTTTATAATGTTCCACTTGAAAGAAAGTTTGGCCTTAAATTTTTGTGGGCACTGAATATAATGAGAATTTTGACCCTGTAATCGTATTTTGATCTGGGATTTAAATATGATGTCTTTTTGAAGAAAGAAAGAAAGAGACTTAGCCTTGAGAACTTTGGCAGTTGATGGACTCCCCTTAATTTCTTTTCTACACTGTGAAGTAGGGACAACTGGTGCAGAGGACGAAGAAGGAAATTCACTCATATTTTGAGTGGTTGGCTCTGGATACAATCCAAAGGAGAAGATACCACTTTGTTGGGTGCCATTTCGTTATTAGATACCTCAACACAACAATGTTGGTCAATGGCAACAATGCTGGTCGGTTGTAGTGGGTAGTCTCAATGGTAGGAATGCTGGTTGACTCTCGTGGGTAGTGTCAATGACCATGGTGGTCAGCTTTGGTGTGTAGACTAAATGGCAGACTCATGCAAGTACCGTGACTGTAATCGTCGTGGAAGATGGCCATGAAGCCCATCCACAAATGCCATTTTTTTTAGACAACATGTCTTTAAAATGTGTTAAGTGTTATGTTTTTCATCCACAAATGTCATTCTTTTTAGACAACACGTCTTTAAAATGTGTTAAGTGTTATGTTTTTAAAAGTGATATAGAAGTATTTTATTTTAATTTTTCTTTTTCTTTAACATTTTTATAACTTGTAACATATTTGGTTGGTATATTTATTAGGATTGAGGACTAGGACAGGTACCAGTGGATTCTGCTGTGCCTTCCAGGACCATTCAAGGTTATCTTAGTGTTTATAGTTTGTAGAATTTTGTATTGACATCTACAAATTCCCCTCAAAGATGAGTTTTTCCTCCGAGTTGCACTCAACATCTCCAGGTCATGTTCCCCAGGGTTTAGTTGATAGAAACCCTGCAACTGGCCTTCACAACCTTTTGAGTCATCTTTGTTCAATGGCCACAATGTGCACTTCCAGTTTCCAGGTCATGGTTAGTGTAGGAATATACTAACAGGCGCCTTCCGTCTAGATATGCTTTACCCCATGCAAACCCAACAACCTCGCCAGCCAGCTTCATAGGCTTTTGCAGGTGGTGCGAAAGGAAACAAAAACAATGCTAAATAGAGTATTACATTTTTTTCCATTCTTCGCTATTAGATCTAGATGTGTATGGCTTTGTGTAATGGGAATCTTGTACGTGTTATAAATATGATCTTAAGTATGTGTGGGTGGTATAGGTTATGGATAATTTAAAAAAGGGTTATTTATTTATTCTTGTGTTTTCATTGATGACTACATTCAAGTTATGAGTTTCTCGTCTAACAATGTCATTTATTCCCCTCTCCGTGTTTTTTCCAGTAATACATGATTAAAAACTACCCACTTCGGCCTTGCTTCAAATTCCACAATCGAGCCGGACAACTTCCCTCGTTCATAGTTTTGCAGCCCACTGTCATGCGAAACGAGATCTGCTATATCCCAAGACTCATAAGAATCGTAATTTAATGTTCTCCACTTGCTCCGTATGCAACCATTAGTATATACTTGTACACAGAATCGTTGAAAATCAATTTGTTGTGCTTATTGGAATTTGATGGATTAATTATTCTTTTTGCTGTTCGAAGTCATAAAAGGAGTTCAAAGTCATAACAGTAGGGGCAGCCGTGACCCGAGTTGCTCAAGGCAACCCAAGTGCAATTAGCTTTTGAAAGAAGGCAAATAATTTGCAATCGATCTTTTGAAACAAGGCAAATAATAATAATAATAATCGTGTAATAAATATCGAATTTAAATTCTGCCTTGTATATCATTTATTACTACCGAGTGCATATGACTCCTACTGAATAGATATTACTATTGCGTCCACCTTATTGTCTATCCTGCCAGGGGTATTCTGGACATCGACTGATTCAAAGGCCAATTGGGGCATTCAAAATGTTACACTACGCAATTATTGAATGTGCCATTATCTCAAGGATTTTGCAATGAGAATTCAATCGTTTCATTGGCAAGCCAAAATCTACTATCAATACTGTAGGCAGATTGATAATGTGATACAAAATCTATGAGTGTGAAGTTTATTTATGATAGAAACTAGTTTGTCGTGTCTTCATTCATTATTATTGGCATCATGGCATCATGAATGCATGTAGAAATTGTTCACATGTTGGTTGAATCCACAAATGCTTAGGGATTTCATTCAAAAGGACCTTCCATATCTTTTTAGTCGTTAAATAATTGCCATGGACATGAAGATTCAAACCTAAAGATTATAAAGATTATTATTTGTGGTACTCTATTAGAATTGAATTAGTGTTTTGTGGAAATTAATATTGCTAGCAAACATGTAGTACACAAAATTCATGACCAAAGTGCGAGGCAAATGGTAGGATTTGTACAGATTGAAGCATTTGTGCATAATCGACAATCAATGCAAGGTCAAAGATAAAAAAATTTCTAGTCTAAACTGCTACTCTCGGGAAGGCACTCAATACTCACAAGTGTTTTCAGACAAAGGTGTGTTCTTGAGATTTCAGCATACTCTGGGGAATGCATTCGTTGTTCTTAAGCGTTTTCACACAGATATGGGTTGTTGGAGATTTCAGTGTGACACTTTGAAAATGAGAATTGAAGTTCGAGAGAGCCCATGTTATTTCTCGAAATGATTGAAATACAATGGTGCAGAGAGATGAAGATGTTGTTTTCAACGCTGGGATCTTTGCTTTCAGATGAAAATCTCCCGGTATTGTTTTCTTTTATGATGTCTAGGATTTTTGGTATTATTGACATCAACAACACTCTCCATTGTTTATGTTTTATGGGAAATTGGATCTCGTGGTGTGTAGGGAAAACATTCAGTATCAGGTCAAGCATAGGTAGCCGTTAATTACATTCTTCCAATACAACAAAAAATCGAAGATCTTTTAATAGAAAGAGATAAAATGAAGGCCATAGCCAACTCAATGAGAATTTCAAATTTTTCCTTGGATGGAGTGCAATTCTCATGCAACATAAATATCCTTTAACAAATCCATATAGAAAGATTTGGAGACTATGTTGATTAAGGTTGGTTGTCATTGATGTCAACCCTTGAAGAAAGACCCATAACACAAAGGTTTGGGTAATGGACCCAATAGTGTTTGATGTAAATATGACTCATTATTGTTT
>JZKD02S2022189.1:2217051-2243487 GCA_000966675.3 Picea glauca
GTAAAAGGAGGTTGCCCCCTCGAAGAGGCTTATTATCTGATATTATCTCTTTTTCAAGGCGTTGAGTACTTTTCTAGAGGTTCTTGTATGCTATATTGATGTTTGGTTCTTAACAGGTAATTGGATTTGCAAATATTGTAGGTGGCATTAATACAATTTCCAATTCTTTGATTCTTTCTTTCAAATGGGTGTTTTCATTTTCCATATCATCAACCGATACTTAAAGTGCGTCCACTATAGTCCCGTGGATGTGAGCAATTTTGGAAGGTGGTACATCGTTGAGATCTAATTCAAAATTAGATTTTCCTTGAATCTTCCTATTCTTTGAATGGAATCTTTCAAAAATTATTTTTTTAAAGATTCTATCAAATAGAGCATTTTGTACTATGAATGATTCATCTTCTGAAAACACTTGTTCTTGAGTTGCAGTTTGAGTTGCAACATCCCCACTCTCTTCAAGTCTCTACTCATCACGAGGAAATTCTATATTCTTGATATCAACATCTACATCCATGTCTTGAAGAACAACCTCACCTTCAGGTATGGATTTTTCTACCTATTGTTGTGTACTTTGTCTTTTTTTTTTTTTAACCCGAAGCTTATGAGACTACTCCAATTTTCCCTTCAGAGGGTTTTGGTCACTTCCATAATTAGAGTTATTGGTTGAAGACTTATTTTGTTCTAGTGTCGCTGATTGAAAATTTTTCTTGGGTAGGATGCTTCTCTGTGAAACATTAGGAGAATTGTTGTAGGGATTTTGAGCCCTGCATGAGATGATCTCCCTTAGGTTCTTCCTATACCTATGATAGAGATAGATATGTAATCTATGGTTTCAATATCTAATATATATGCAAAAGGTAACTAGGAGTCTTTATAATGAGGAAGGATACTTGATTTACGAAGGTTGTCCCTGCACGCTCCTGGTTGGTTTCTTGTGCGAAGATTATTCCTGCTCCAAGAGACAATGATCTACACAAAATGAAACAAGATATTTTCTAAGATCAAAGTAGATGCACACAAATCAATGAAAAATCTACTAATAGATTGTAACACATAACCCTATTAAGTTTATACAAATGAATATACTCAAGAAAATAAAAAATTCAATAGAGGGAAATGTCTACTACACCTTCTATTAATTATTGAAACAACATTACAACTTACAAATGGAGAAGTTGATGCAACAGTTTCTTTCCAAGTTCCTTGCCTAAATTTGGTAGCCAAAGTAGCAGCATAAGTTTACTAGCTCTTTCCTCCCCCCTTCCCATGGGAAATGGCATGGTTCTTATAGGGGTTTAGGGATAAGGCCGCTTAGTTATTAAGATAAGATCCTCAAGATCATAATGGAAGCCTTCTTGAGGTTAAACCCTGAAAAATCAGTGGGATATCTCATCCATTGCAACCAAATCCAAAAATGGTAGTTTCTAGGCTTGGCCACTCCCTAAACACATAGATAGAGCGACCAATCACTCCCTGGAAAAAAAAAAAGGGTGACCAACCCTTTTGGTCAGACCCTTAATGAATTATAAGAGTGACCAAGTGGAAATTAGGATTGAAACCCAGGGGAGAAGTTGTTGGATTGGATAGGTAACCTCTACGAGATGATGACTCAATGGTTAGGAGATTAATAAATCTATAATAGATGCCCCATAAAGTGTGATATCAGAGTAGGTGTCTAATGGTTGAACTACTTTACAAATAAAAGTCACAGAGATTTGGGAAAAGGAAACTTGGAAGAGAGCATCGCCAGTTCTGCAGAAAAACATCCTCGAGGGGGTCATACCCATGCTCGATAAGAGAGATAAGAGCACAACTGCTATAATTACACTGCGGATCCATGCATGATGCAAATGACTAGGGAACGACCACGATAACGTACATGGTGGATCCATGCAAGACACAAGTGAAATCATAGCCACGACCAAGTACACATGTGGATCTATGTCACTTAATATAAATCCGTGAGATGACTCAATGTGAAGTGCTCATTAATATTCTAAATCACAGCTTGGGAAAGAATATCATCGAACATGAGTGTGATCCTTCCCAAGGTCTTCATCCTACATTCAGAGGGCATGAATCTATGACATGAAAATAAAAGAGTTGATGTCGAGCATGGTAGAAACCATCTAATTACCGTTCATTAATGCATACCGCTAATAGACGCTAGGGAATCCATCGATGATGATTATGGAACCCAAGATACCTAGTATAATATACAAAGTGTGAATAAAGAAGTTGACTTAGAACACTCGTAGATTCATTCGACATGAGCCAATTATGTAAACCCACTTTCAAAATGCAAGGATACCTACAACTGATGTCTGCAAGTCTCAGGGTACTTATGGGTTTCTAGATTTCAATCCTGGAGAATGAGATGTAGTCGACAGGGTGAAATATGTCGAAGGAGGGCCTTGATGTATTCCCCATCATTAAACATGAAACATGTAAAAATAGATGGCGTGAAGATAATAATAATAGAGAACAATTGACACATGTATGGTCAGGATAAACAGTTTGAAAGGAATTTCATGTGGACGACCCGACTGGTCATAAACAAATAACTTGACTTGGAAGCATTAAATCAGATGAATACCATAATAACTGGTTAGGGATATATGAGTGGAATGTGACACAATGATGAAAATGGTAGTCAATGAGAGAGAATGGATGACCTGACTGGTGTATGTGATGATAGAACAAGTGCCTTGTTCAAGGGAGACTCAAAGTAGTGATAGATGCTAGACAATCAAGATAAAAAGATGGAAAAACCCTCTAAAAATTCCCCACCATGATTGACGGGTACCTCTTTCTATTTTTATGAGCCGGAGGAGGGTAAAAAATGCTTGGTATAGCTCATCTAGCGATGATTCCCTCGACATATTATTAACAAACCTGAGGAAGGAGGGGTTTGGTCCCATGTGTAGGTCCTTCGATGTAAATTTTAACGAGTCCAAAGAAGGTAAAATCGATGGCATTTTCCTATTTAGAGAGTCTGAAAAAGTCTTAAAGAAAACTCCATCAGGAACTTTTCATAAAATTAGTCTCTAGGGTTTGAAAAAGTATAAAACGATACCTAGGAGAACTGATGCAACCCCTTCCTCTTCCCTAGGGGTTTTGCAACCTCTCGGTTAGGGATCTTCAAACACATAAGCCAAATTAGCTCTTCAGGCCTCCAATAGACCCTGGAATCAGTTACACAACCCCCTGTTTTTTACCACGCAGGTTCAATTCACTCGTGAGCTTACTCTCTTGAAATTCTGGTAACACCAACTGGCGAGTGCTAGCTCCTATGCCAAACTTTTCTTCAATATGACCTCAGGCTATAACCTTAGTCCGACCCCCTTCACAATTTTGAACTTCAGCTGATTCAGATGCAACTGATCCCTTCTTACCTGAGCTCCAAACTATGAACTCACTTGGACAATCGACGATTCTCGTCTCCCCAATAGCCAATAGCTGGGATCTATTTCAGAATTCGATGTTCGGGAGTTTCGAACGTCTCGACATCTCTTTCCTCTAAGGTACTCTATCATCGAAGTGATAGAGATAACAACACATGTCCACAGAATCAACGACTACAGATTACTTTGTGGCTTGAGGGATTTGGCGATCCCCACTCCTCAACACTTGAAAACCTTCTGAGCATGAAGTGCCGAAGGACTCTATAACTAACCTCCGTGAAACTCTCCCATATCTAACAGTTTGGAATGATCTCGCTTCCTCCTGAACGAATCTTGCTTGTTAATTTATGGAATCTTTAAGGAATCCTCCTTCTAGAAAGATTCTTGCCGCTACCTCTCTTGATATTTTCCTTCTTCGAACACCTAGCCTCCTCAGAACGTTTTATTCGACACTTAGTCGAATTTTCACTCCACGCACACCTGGCAGGAGGTCTTCAAACTCTTATGCAAATACTCTTAAGATAGTCCTCCTAGACTTGTGAGTCAAAAGACTTTGTCAATGCACTCCTTGCGGAAAATATGCACTCTCTACGTACAAAGCTCCAAGTTATCTCTCTTTGTCTTGTTCCTCCTCGACACTCTGAACTTCTCAGAATGACTTCTTTGATACTTAACCAAATATCAACCCTGTGCACACCTTGCAACAAGTTTCCTTCGACTTAAATCTTGATGGGAGACTATGCACTCCTTGCAATTGTCCTTATATGAATCAATTGTTCCTCCTGAACAATGTGAATCTGAGCACCTTTCCTCCAATGCACACTTTCAAGATATCCCTCCTGGATTTCTGAGTCAAAATAGATTCTATCAAAGCACACCTTGCAAAGAGTTATGCACTCCTTTCATACAAAAGTTTCATTTTATCTCTTCTGATATTATGAGTCGAAATAGACTCTGTCAATGCACACCTTGTGGATGTTATGCACTCCTTGCACAAGATCATAGAACATAAACAATTGAAACTTATCCAATATCTCATAGATTCATACATTCAACCATGTAAATTCATACATAACATAAGAACAAATAATAACAAAGAATTGCAATTAACATAAAGCATACCATTCATTCATTCAAATAGACACAGTAATAACAACACCAAAAATATGGAACAACTCTTCTCTATTATATTCATTCAAATGATATATGTACATGGGCTCATACATGCTATTAAACAACTCAACAACTCTTAGCAACAATAACCTTCAGCTAAATTGCAACAACAACAACAACTACAATAATCTTAAGCAACCTCATTTGGGAAACAATACATTTATTTATACAAGAGGGCTCATAGAGATTTTCCCTCCGACTACCTTAGTGTTATTCTATCAAAATAAAATCTTTCAACTACCAAGGATTTATTACAATAAATGTTTTAGATAGTCAAATAAGAGAAAACACACCAAATCTATACTGGAAGCTACCACATTAAAATAAAATTCATTCCCCATCGATCTCATGCGATGGTCCAACTCCTAAACATTTAAGAAGTTCTTAAATTACAATATTTTCAAGATATTTCATGATATGCCCTTCTTAAATTCAAAAATTAATTCAAAATGCACGCTAGTGAATTGAGCTGTATTCCACTCATGCTTTGATGACGATGCTCTTGCATCATACTCCTCTGGACAAAAATTCATGGACTCATGTCCATGAGCTCCTGCATTGACTTTCGATGTTTCTGAATATCTTCTTCATTTACTCAATTGGCATCTTCTATTGGGTGTCCTTTCCACTTTAACAAATACTCAAAATAAGTCTTTCTCCTTGTCTTCTTACCAATTCTTTGATCTATAATCTTCTCCATCTGTGGGTTTTCTGATACAAGAATCTGCTTCTCCCACTAGATCTCTTTCTGATATTTTGACTCTCTGGTGTCATCTTCCCTGTAAGGATACATGTCTGAAATGTTTAATATGGGTGATATACCCACATATTATGGCAGCTCTATCTCATAATAATTTTCATCAAATTTCCTTAGGATCTTGCATGGTCCTATCTTCTTCAATTTCAATTTGTTATATGTTCCTCTTGGGAAACTTTCCTTCTTGATATGTGCTAAAACTTGATCTCCCACTTCAAATTGAAGTTTTCTCCTATGTTGATCAACTTTGCGTTTATACTCTCTATTGGTCTTCTGCAACTTCTCTTTGATATGATTATGAAGCTTGTGCATTTCTGCACCGAAGTCTTCTACTCCAGCGCTTCTAAATTCATTCTGCTCTAGATATCTTAACTCTGATACTCCTCTCAGCTTCATCCCATATACTATCTGAAATGGGATCTTTCTTGTACTTCTATTTGGTGAGTCATTGTATGGAAAATCTTCTTGTGACAAAATTTGATCCCATTGGTTATGATGTTCAGTGACCATACTCCTCGGAAAATTTCCTAAACTTGGATTTACCAACTCAGTTTGTCCATCTATTTGAGGGTGATATGCTGAACTAAAATACAGTTCTGTCCCCAACGTCTTCCACAATGTCCTCCATAAATAACCAACAAATTTAGTGTCTCTGTTGGAGACAATACTCTTAGGAAACCCATGAAGTCTCACAACTTCCTTGAAAAACAAATTTGCAATGTCCCTTGCATCACTATTTTTCTAGCATGGGATAAAGTGTGCCATCTTTGAAAATATATCAACTACCACAAATATGGAATCACTTCCTCTTTGTGTTCTTGGAAATCCCAACATGAAATCCATGCTTATTGCATCCTAAGGCCTATCTGGAATAGGCAATGGTTGATACAATCCAGTGTTCTATCTCTTTCCTTTTGCATACTGGAAAATATTGCATTTGTTTACAAAATTCTTCACATCTTCCCTCATACCTAGCCAATAGTACAAATAGTTCAACTATGCAAATATCTTGCCATGGCCAAAATGTCCAGCTAGACCTCCATTATGTTTTCCTTTCAGTGGATTCTCTCTCATAGAGCACTTTGGTGTGCACAATTAGTAACTTTTAAATAACAATCCTCTTAAATCAGATGCTCTTCCCACCGGCTTCTGTCTTTGAGAACATGATTTGCACATGGTTCATATGCCTGTTTAAAATTTGGATCATCACAGTACATCTCCTTAAGGTGTTCAAACCCTAAGGTTTTCACTTGAAATTCTTGTAGAATTAGAAATATTCTTCTCAATGCATCAACAACTTTGTTAGCATTACCAAAAATATGTTTAATGACAAAAGTGAAATTTTTAATAAACTCTATCCACTTAGCATGTCTTTGATTTAACTTCTCCTGTTTGGCTATGAATTGTAAAGCTTGATTATCGCTATACAAAACAAACTCTTTTGGAAAAAGGTAGTGCCTCCATTTCTTCAAGGCTTGAATTATTGCATAAAATTCTTTATCATATGTGGAGTACTTTCTCTTAGTGTCATTCAGATTCTCACTGAAATATGCAACATGCCTATTATCCTGGCTTAAGAGTGCTCCAATTGCTACTCCACTAACATCACATCTTACTTGAAATGTCTTCCCAAAATCCAACAAGACCATAATCGATCGTTATATTATATTCTCCTTCAATATGCTGAAACTTTTTTCAGCTTCCTCTGTCCACTTAAAAGACTTGTGCCTCATCTTCACCGTATCTAATATAGGTTCACAAATTCCACTCAAATTTCTAATGAACTTCCTATAGAAACTTTCTAATCCATGGAAGCTTCTCACCTCAAATATGCTCCTTGGAGACAATCATTATCTTATTTCTCTCACCTTCTCTGGATCCATATTCAATTCATTTGAAGAGATCAAAAAACCAAGTAAATGAGTTATGTCTTCATAAAAGAGGATTTCTTCAAACTTATCAACAACTTCTCCCGTTGTAATCTTCTCATCACCAATGCTAAGTGCCTCAAATGTTGTTCTTCATTTTTACTAAATACTAATATATCATCTAGATATACAATCAAAAACTTACCAATAAAATATTTCAATACCTCATTCAACAACCTCATAAAAGTACTCGGGGCATTTGTTAATCCAAATGGCATAACAAGTCATTCATACAACCCTTTGTTTGTTTTGAATGTTTTTTTCCACTCATCACCTTCTCTCATTATTATTTGGTCATATCCACTTTTCTGGTCTATCTTTGAAAAATAATTTGCTTTGTTCAAACAATCTATTAAGTCATCCATCCTTGGTAAAGGAAATCTGTACCTGATGGTGATATTATTTATGGATCTTGAGTCTGTACACATTATCCATCCTCCATCCTTCTTCGAACTCAACACAGTTGGTACTGTGCATCGAATCAAGATTTCTCTGACCAAACCTTTGTCCATCAAATCTTAGACTTGTCGATTTAACTCCTCATTCTCTTGAGGTGTCAATCTATACGTTGCTTTGTTCAACAGACTCTCTCCTGGTATTCGATCAATGTTATGGATGATACTCTTGATGGGTGACAATGAGCTCGGTAACCTATCCAATATTATGTCATCAAAATTCTCCAAAAACTCCTGAATTTCTTCAGGAAGATCATCCATAGAAGTACTTGTAAGGACAACTCTAGGTTTCCTCACCACAATAAATTGCATCTCCTATTCCTTCTTGAATTCACTCAAGATTTCCTTCCCACTCATGAGAAGTATAATTGTGCTGGCTTCTTCCTTTACTTTCTTTTCCTCTATTGGAAGTAACATGTGTGTCCTACCATTCTTCTCCAAAGTATAAGTATTCTTTCTCTGATCATGAATGAAATTCATGTCAAACTTCCATGGTCTCCCGAACAAAACATGACATACATCCATGGGAATCACATCACACAAAATATCATCTCTATATCCTTATATCTTAAATTCAACTAGGCATTATTTAGTTATCATTACCTGGTTCCTTTCTACAACCATGAGACTCTATATGGACTTGGATGTGCAGTTGTCTGCAGCTCCAATTTCTCCACCATTTCTGTGGATACTAAGTTATCAGTGCTTTCACTGTTAATTATCAGCTTGCATACCCTATCTTTAGTATTGCAAGCAGTTCTAAAAAAATTGTTCCTCTGCATTGGCTTTTCCACCTCTAGCTTTGGATTCATAAGAGCCTTCTTCATCATCAGAGATCTCCCATATTCTGCACCTTCTGCTTCAAAATTCCCCTTCTGTGCTTCTGAAATGTGAGCTTCACCTCCTCATTATTTATTTCTCTTGGGGCATTCCCAAGACATGTGTCCTTTCTTTCCACAGACATATCACTTTCCTTATCCTCATCTGCCTCTTCCTCTTCCTCAAGGAAAAACATTTCTACTAGCATACTGTCTCTCTTAGGAACTTCCTCCTCATTTTGAGTGACTTTGTGGTTTTCCAGTCTCAACCTTGGGCTTCTATGCCTTTTCATGGACAATTCCCTTGCATCTATTTAGGATCCTTCCTCTTCTTTGTTGGCTCTGTTTTCTGGCCAACTTCTCTTCTTCCTTCAATGCAATTTGATAAGCATCCTCCACTGTCCTCACTGTCATCATGTTGATTTCATCCTGGATTTCATATCTCAGGCCATTTATATACCTAGCAAATTTTTCATCATCTTTTTCCTTCTGTCCAACCCTAATGTTCAGTTTGTAAAATTTTTATGTGTACTCTTTCACTATCATTCCCTTATATCTTAGGTTCTGTAACTTCCTGAACAAATTTATCTGATAGTCTTTGGGTATGAATTTAGCCTTCATCTTGGCTACCATTGTGTCCCAATTTTTTAGCTTTTTCTTTTCTTTGCATCTTCTGTCAGCCTATAGTTCATCCCACCACGGCATTGGATGTCCTTTTAATCTAGTGACAACATGTTTCACCTTCTTCTCCTCATCGACATCTTCATAGTCAAAGTACTTATTCAATGATATTATTCAATACGAAAATTCCTCAACATTTAAATTTCCTTCTTACATCGGGATGTCTATCTTTTCTCTAGCTCCCAACTTAACAACCACTTTCAACATGCGTTCCTCTGCAACATCCTCTCTTGCAGCTTCTTCAACTTCCACTTCTTCTTGCTCTGCATCACTAACGTCTCCAACATTAGGTTCTCTCCTTTGTGTTGTCTCCATAGCATATAACCTTGTGCAAAGTTCTTGCATCTCCCTTTCCACAAATCGATTTGCTATAGGTGGCTCTGCATGTCTTCTAGGTGGCATGGTGCTGAACTTTCTCCTTTACACAAATACCACTTGATGTATTTGATACCACTTGATGATATCATGGTACCTCTTTTTCCCTTTGCCTACTTCCTGAAATAATAAATAGGCTTTGATACCACTTGATGCAACCCCCCTTTTTCCCCTAGGGGTTCTGCGACCTACCGGTTAGGGATCTTCAAACACCTGAGTGAAATTAGCTCTTTGGGCCTCCAATAGACACTGCAATTAGTTACATAGGACCTTATTTGTTACCAAGGAGGTTCAATTCACCTGCGACCATTCTCTTTGGCACTTCTGGTAACACCAACTGGCAAGCGCTAGATCCTATGCCAAAATCTTCTTATATATGACCTCGGGCTATAACCTCAGGCCGACCCCCTTCACAATTTTGGGCTTTGGATGATTCAAATGAATATTATCCTTACTTACCCAAGCTCTGAACTATGAACTCACTTGGAAAATTGATGCTTCTCGTCTCCCCAACAACCAATGGCTGGGATCTATTTCAGACTTCGATGTTCGAGAGTTTCGATCATCCCAACACTTCTTTACTTTGAGGTACTCTATCACCGAAGTGACCAAGATGACACCACATGTCCATGAAATCAACGAATATAGATTACTTCACAGCTTGAGGGATTTGGCGATCCCCTCTCCTCAACACCTCAAAACCTTCTAAACACGAAGTGCCAGAGGAATCTATGGCTAACCTCTGTCTAACTCTTCCATATCTGACTGTCTGGAACGATCCAGCTTCCTCCTGAATGGATATTGCTCATTAATTTATGGAATCTTCAAGGAATCCCCCTTTTGGAAGGATTATCACCACTACCTCTCCTAATCTTGTCCTACTTTGAACACCTAGCCTCCTTAGAACGTTTTCTTTGACACTTAGTCAAATTTTGACTCTACGCATGCCTTGCAGTAGGTCTTCACACTCTTCTGTAAATACTCTTAAGTTACTCCTCCTGGACTTGTGAGTCAAAAGACTCTGTCAATGCACTCCTTGCAGAAAATATGCACTCTCTCCATACAAAGATCCAAGTTATCTCTCTTGGAATTTTTCCTACTCAACACTCTGAACTTATCAGAATGACTTCTTTGATACTTATCCAAATATTGACCTTGTGCACACCTTGGAACAGGTTTCCTTCAACTTAACTCTTTATGGGCGAATTTGAACTCCTTGCAATAGTCCTTATATGGATCAATTGTTCCTCCTGAACAATGTGACTCTGAGCATGTTTCCTCCAACGCACTCTTTCAAGCTATCCCTCGTGGATTTCTAAGTCAAAAAAGATTCTATCAACACACACCTTGCAGACACTTATTCACTCCTTGCATACAAAAGTTTCACCTTATCTTTTTTGAGCTTATGAGTCAAAATAGACTCTGTCAACGCACACCTTATGGATGTTATGCACTCCTTGCACAGGCTCATAGAAGAGAAACAATTGAAACTTATATAATATATCACATATTCATACATTCAACCATGTAAATACATTCATAACATAAGAACAAGTGATAACAAAGAATTTCAATTAACATAAAGCCTACCATTCTTTCATTTAGATAGACATAATAACAACAACACCAAACATGTGGAACAACGCTTCTATATTATATTCATTCAAATGCTATATGTGCATGGGCTCATACATGCTATTCAACAGCTCAACAAATCTTAGCAACAATAACCTTCAACTAAATTGCAATGACAACAACAACTACAATAATCTTCAACAACCTCATTTTGGCAGCAATACATTTATTTATACAAGAGGGCTCATAGATCTTTTCCCTCCAACTACCTTAGTGTTGTCCTATTGAAATACAATCTTTCAACTACCAAGGATTTATTACAGTAAATGTTTGAGACAGACAGATAAGAGTAAACACATTGAATCTGTACTGTAAGCTACCACATTAAAATAAAATACATTCCCCATCGATCTCATGCGATGGTCCAACTCCTAAACATTTAAGAAGTTCTTAAATTACAATCTTTTCAAGATATTTCATGATATACCCTTCTTAAATTGAAAAATTACTTCAAAATGCGCGCTAGTGCATTGAGCTGTCTTCCAATCGCACCTTAATGGCGATTCTCCTACATCAAGAACTCTCCTAACCAAAATGGCTAGGGTGTTCATTTTTCATAAGCGGACCAGTGAGACCAAAAAAGGGATAAAGTATTGCTCAAAATACATGCTTTCTAATTGACTCTAATGAACGTGAAAGATAACAAGATCGCTCGACAATATTTTAGTTTTTTAAGAAGTTTGAAAAGAGCTTAAAGAGTTCTCCATGATGAGCTCATTTTTAGTAAGTAGTTCATCTGGCCTGAAAAATGGGTAAATGTATACTAGGTGGACATCTTTTTAAATCAATAGAACAAGTGTGAAAACACAATCATACTTGGCATGTAGATTGTGCACCTTTGCGTCCGGTAGGCATGTCATCATTGCATAGGCAAGGAGAGGAACTAGGTGTTGGTAGAGAACAACACGACAGAGGAGTCGATGTAGAGGTATTAGAGGATATTGAAGAAAACCTCGAGCGCTTGACTGTAGGGATTTCAGTGCCACATATGGATGACATTTTTCTACGCATGCAGAGGAATGTAGTGGGTTTGGGGAATCAGTTTGGGCGCCTTCTATGAAAGGTCGCAAGAGATGTGATATGCTATAATGACTATAGGGCTCCTCGTAATGACTAGTGTTGTATTAGTTTGATGGACTTTGATGCATACGTTTTTTGCAGATGTATGGGTGGATAGCCCAATTTTGTTATGTTATACTGGTTTTGGATTTTTTTTGGACACACCTTATATATATATATATATATATATATATATATATATATATATATATATATATATATATATATATATATATATATATATATATATATATATATATATATATATATATACATATGGACATATTGCTTTGTTATTTATTCTTATGTATATGTAATGAATGATGTGTATAATGATTTATACATTGAATGTTGAATGTGATGTTTTTTAATAAAGTAAATGCGAATTCAATACAAAATTTGCTAGGGATTCAACTAAAGAATTGAATTTTCTTGGTATATGTTCATGGGAGATAAAATGAAATAATCGTTCCAACATTTGTACCCTCAAATATTTCCTAAAAAGGATAGGGTGTCGAATAGAATACGTCGAGTTGAGTTGTGTAATGACAAGTTCAGAATTTAGAAGCACTATCAAATGGCGTATGCCCAAAGCGGATGCTTCGATGAGAAGTTCAATAATGACACTATATTCAACAAATTTATTTTTTTTAGAGCCCATATATATGCCTCAAAAAATTACTACATCATTGGTGGGTGAAATGATTACCTAGGAAGCGGAAACAATATTTCAAAAGGTGTGACTAACTCCATCTGTGTATCCAAAATAGGGTGAAGGAAATGACGACATCTGCAACTTAGGCATTAAGCGGGATAAGAAGATTGCCAAAGAATATCACAAAAAGGGGAAAAAAATCAACCATAGCACACTATAATACATATGGTGTGAAAGCACTAGATAGCGGAAGGCTTATGCATAATACTTTTTCAAGTAGATCTCGTTGCGGTGCTCTGATAATAAATTACCTTGATAATCTGCTAGCTCATAGGATCCTCATTTAAGAACTAATTTAATTATATAGGGGCCATGCCATAAAGGTTCTAACTTACTCGCACCTAACTTGTCATGGTCTTGGTCATAGAACAAAACTAAATCGCTTTCTGAGAAAGTGCGAGGGCATTTTTTTTGATCATATTGATGTTTGACATGCTTTTGATGACTCATTGTCGCTCATCAAGGAAGGATAAATATAGGATCCGTTATTATTCGGTGGAAGTGCCAGGAAGGAGTTCGATAACTAGCTTGAGGTAAGGGAGATCACATTCGATGGGAAGAACTACCTCCAAGCCATAAACAAGTTGGAAGGGTGTGAAACCGGTGGCAGTTTTAGCAGAGGTTCGGTATGCCCACAAGGATGAGAATAACATTAAATGCAAATTGTTTTTATGTTTTCCTATCATCCTTTGAAGCATTGTTTTGAGTACCTTATTGATGGACTCAAATTGGCCATTTTCTTGAGGATAATAGGGATATGAGTGTTCTTGGTCAAAATGCAACATAGTAGATAATTTTTTCAACATGCTATTGCAAAAATGTGATCCATGATCGGTCACAATATATTTAGGCACATTGAAACATGCTATTATATGATTGAATACGAACAATGCGACATTCTTGGCATCATTAGAAAAGGTAGGCATGGATTTTTCCCACTTTGTGAGGTAATCAACGACCACAATAATATAATTATGACTGATGACAGAAGGGGGTTTACATGTAGTGAAATCGATGCCCCATTTAGAAAATGGGCCAACTCCGACGAATGGATGTAAAGAAGCAAGGTGAGCGCACATTTTTTTAGAAAAAAATTTACAAGGGTGGCATTTTTGTATCGCATTTATACAATCTTTAAAAATTGTGGGCCAAAAATATCGTGCACGTAAGATCTTCTGGGAAGTCGCTAACCCAGAAAAATGGCCACCACATGCTCCAGAGTGGAAGTCATTGAGGATTCATTTGAATTTAGAATGGATTCCACATCAATATAATATCATATCTACTCCACGATGGTAGAGAGTATCATCGATGATGAGATATTTTAGGGATTGATGGCGTATGCGACGAAGGTCGTCCTTAGATAGATTGGGCCGGAAAGGTTAGGTCTGGAGATAAATAAATATGTCTCCATACCAAGTATTGAATGAGTCGATGAGAAAAAAGAATCATCAGGAAACGAATCTTTTACCATAGATTCATCAAAGGCTCGGAGAAGATCAATCATTAATTCTGCGAAGATCAAGGATTTTTGGATTTAGAGGTGGAGAATTCAAGATAAAATTCTTGTAGCAGGACGATCCATTTAGAGTATTGATACCCTAATATCTAGTGTGACAAAATATATTGCATTGGATTCATGTCAGAGACAACAGTGGTGGTTATGAGCATAAGATAATGTCGAAATCATTGGACACCATAAAAAAATGTGAGTGCCAACTTCTCAACGTAGGGGTATCAAAGTTCGACACGAACTAATACATTACTGAGATAGTAAACAACATGTTCATTATGTTGATCATCAGTCTGGACTAGGACCATTCCAATGGTCATATCAGAAGTTTCCAGATATAGAATGAAATCTTCATTGTAATATGGAGGTTTGAGTAATGGTGTGGATGTAATAACCTACTTGAAACAGTCAAAATACCGTTGATCCTATTCATCCCAAATAAAAGGTACACCCATTTTTATTAATCGCATGAAAAGTTTGGAGAATTCGACATAATTGGCGATGAAATGCCTACGAAAGTTTGCTTTCCCTTGCAAACTTTGAAGTTGGATTACGGAGGTGGGGGGAGGAAAGTTGATGATTGCCTCAACATTGAGGGGATCAAATCTGATCCCAAACTTGGATACAATGAAACCAAGTAAACGACTAGACTCCATGAAAAAAATGCATTTTTGTGGGTTTAGGTGAATGTTGTAATATCAACAACGTACGAAGATTTGGTGTATATGATCTACATGATCTGGTCATTTGGGGGACCAGGCAGGGAGATAATCTAGGTAAGGATGTACAATATGTTTTACGTCTTGGAAGGCATAAGACATGGGCCACTGGAATGTTGCACCAACATTTTTAAGACCAAACGATAACTTTCGATATGTGAAAGTTCCCCATGGGAAGATAAAAGTGGTTTTGTGTTGGTCTTGTAGAGTAATTTCGATTTGATTATAGCCGGAGAATCCATCCAGAAATGATAATAATTTACATCCCATGCAATCATAGATACTTTGGTCGATGAAAGGGATAGGAAAATTGACTTTAGAACATGCCTTATTAAGGTCCTTATAATTAACACATACTCGGATGGTGCCCTACTTTTTGTTAACTGGTACGATGTAAGGTAGCTAGAGAGGTAGTAGAGGGGTCCAGAGGGCCCATAGTGATAATAGTGGAGGTCATTCAATGTAAGGTGGACTAGGTCCACTATAGTATTAAATAAAGCCCACTATGGTAGTTAGATATAATAAATGAGTAATTATATATAATAAATGTTAGAGGACTTCTTAGAAGGTTCTACCTCTAGAAGATTCCTCCTCTATAATGTTCTTAGGTGATGGTAGAACTATATAAAGGGGTTCAAGCAATGTAATAAGATATGAAGAGAAGTATTGTATTTGGAGTGGTATCTCAATAGGAGGATGCCCCCTCGAAGACGCAAGTGAACAGGAGAGGATCCCTTCCATAATAGGATCCATTGTACGGTGTTGCCATACCCTAAGGGTTTGATATAATAAAGTTGTGTTTTTCTATATTGTTCTTCTATATATGTTGTGGTTCTTTTGTATTCAGTCTTTGGTTCTTAACAAGTGGTATCAGAGCACTTTCCTTGGGCAGACATTGTGGGAAAATATTTTTTATTTTTGCAGATATTTTTTTTGGAGCAGAAAAAAGAGGGCCGAGACATTCTATAATTTTTCAATATATTTTTGTGAAAATTTTTCAGAAAAGGGTTGTATATCTGATTTCCTCTCATAAAAACACCCAATTTGAGAAAAAAAATCGTCTGAAACGGAGTCCGGGAAGTCAAGATATTGAAGTTTTAAAATCTGCAAATTTTTCAGGATTTTTTCCGCGGAAGGCAGTGATAATTTTTTTTTATTTATGTAGCATATGGAGGCCAAATTTGCCCAAATAAATTACATATATGAGTTCTTCTCACAATTTCACCCATTTTCAAAAAAAAATCATCCAAAACGGAGTCCGGGAAGTGAAGTTATGAACATTTTAACTTCAACAGTTTTTTAGGGTTTTTCCAAACAAAACCGCGATTTTCTGCCGTAACTTATTGGGCGAGTTCATAGGATGCTCAGATGGCTATTTCTTCTCAAAACCTAAAAGAAATTATTGAATCATTCAAAGCCTAATTGTTTCACACATTGGATGACAAATTGGATGCATTTGTACATGGCCTCACAGACAACCTCACAGACGGCCTCAATGATAGTTTTCGTAGTATTCAAGATTAATTGAATAACATGCAGAAGAGATTTCTTATGGAGGGCCTTAGGGATGAATATAATCAAGAAATATATGCTTGGTATGATTTTGAGGACGATTGTGATGATTGGTATATGGATATTTGTCATTTCTGGGATGACAACCACTTCCATATTTTATTTTATGACTCTACTCCACCTTCTGTAGAGAACATCAATGTCCCACATCAGGAGCTAGTTACCAGTGTTCAGTCTGCATATTCTACAGTGGTATTATTCCTTCCAGATTCTGCTAAGACACTTTTCCACTATGTGGATGGATCTTTTTATTTAGATCCACATGATAGGTGTCAGTCTTTGGAGCATCATTTGGAGTTGGTTATTGGGTTCCAAAATATTCCACAGAGAGTTCACATGAGCACTTGGACATGAGACCCGGGCTTAGAATGGTGGTTGGACTACTTCAGCATGGTGGATTTCCTTTCTACATGGGACCTTGGTTCTTCAGTCTTCTTCAGCATTATGGTCCACAATTATCCATGGGACCCTAGTATATGGTTGTATATCAAGCGTTGAGGACAACGCTTTCGTAAGGGGGATGAAATGTAAGGTAGCTAGAGAGGTAGTAGAGGGGCCCAGAGGACCCATAGTGATAATAGTGGAGGTCATTCAATGTAAGATGGACTAGGTCCACTATAGTATTAAATAAGGCCCACTATGGTAGTTAGATATAATAAATGGGTAATTAGATATAATAAATGTAAGAGGACTTTTTAGAAGGTTCTACCTCTAGAAGATTCCTCCTCTATAATGTTCTTAGGTGATGGTAGCACTATATAAAGGGGTTCAAAAAATGTAATGAGATATGAAGAGAAGTATTATATTTGGAGAGGTAGCTCAATAGGAGGATGCCCCCTCGAAGACGCAAGTGAACAGGAGAGGATCCCTTCCATAATAGGATCCATTGTACGGTGTTGCCCTACCCTAAGGGTTTGATATAATAAAGTTGTGTTTTTCTATATTGTTCTTCTATATATGTTGTGGTGATTTTGTATTCAGTCTTTGGTGTTGGATACCCACTCAATTAGGGGCACAATATAGATAAAACCAATGTTCAATAACTTTTGAACTTCTACCTCGATTGCTGCAACTTTCCTTGGATGAACTGGGTGGAGTCGTTGTCGAATTGGACGAGCTCCAGGATAAGTTTTAATTTCATTGAAAACAATTCGTGGATCAATTCCTGGTATCTCTTCATAAGACCAGGTGTTTGCACCCAATTAGTCACTTGGTGAGCAAATAAAGGGTGCTTACATGCCCAGTTGGGTCTTGCTAGGCATGACAGTTGTAGAGGAAAGAGTTAGAAAAAGAACAAGAAAACTAAAAGCAAGAATTAAATTAAAACAAACTAAAACTATGAGCATATGGAAAAAGAAATAACAAAGACAACAAGACCAAGATCACCAATGTTTTTGAGCTGGTCTATTGATGAAATCCAAAGCACAATGAAGAAAGGGAACTGTGGTTCCTTCTTCCTCCAAAGGAAGGCTCTTGAGGCCCTCACAAACTTTCTCTCCTTACAATAAGAAAATGAGAATGATGGTGAAAGAATTCCAAGCATACCCACTCAAGAGAGAGGTGGATAGCTCAATGAAATGGTGCTAATGTGTTATTGTCAAGGAGTGAGTCCTTAAAACAATCTAAGAAGCATAACATTACAAGAAATTCCTTGAAAAAATGATGTTTCTTCATGGCTTTTTATAGCATGGCATTGGGTGATTATGTAACTCCTTTGAGGTGTGAAAAGGGGCTCTTTAGGGATCAATTAGGCCTTTTACCATCCTACCATGCGGATTCAACTCAGATTTGATGTCAAATTGGCTTGGGAGCTGATCCATTAGTGGTTGGGAGGCCGACCAATTTCAATAAATGCACCGTTTAGAAGGTGCGCGGGTTTTTCACCCAACAGTCGCGCATCGTGTGCGTATGCGCGCATTGTACATTGTTGTTCCACGCATATGCACGCGCACCCAGATTCTGTAAAGTGCCCTTCAATTTTTGGTTACTTTGTATAGTATTTTACCCTTTTGCAATGCTGTGGAATTAATGCTATGCCATGAATGACTTCATTCGTGTTTTGACGATGTGGAGTTCTTGTCGCCATGTGCGGATGGAATTTCAGTGATAACAGATGCCCCCTGATGGATGTGGTTAGGAGCATACATATAGCCAAAATCCATCAATGTTTCTTTTACTGAGAATGGTGTTGTAAGGGAGAGAAAGAGTGGGACCGTCTAGAGCAATCCTTTGGAGAAGAAAGGAACCTGTAGAACCCGACCTTCCACAAGGTGCGTAAAAATATACAACTGTGTACAAACGAGGCGGGCATGCCCCATGCTCGTATGATGTAAATCTGAAAAAAGATGACGGAAATGTTGGTGTAGACAACTACAACACCCTCAGGGGTGGTAATGATAAAGGCAGAAGACAATTCTGCAAAGGAACATACTCTAAACAATGGGCAATGATCGCAGTAACAAGTAGCGACGATGATGCGGGTAGTGATGGCCTTGCCAAGTTCAGAGGTCTTTGACAACTGATAATAATAACTGCAATAGTCACAAAGTAAGACCCACCGCAACATGAGAAAGTGTTGGCGTCGAATGTTATGGGGGTCAACGACATCAGGGAGAAATGGTGTGTCCTCCTGTGTCGTCCGAGATCTCTCATTGAATGGAAAATGAGAATCAAGATACTGTCGCCCTTCTGGAAAATTGTGCTGATGTCGAAAAAAGGAGGACGTGACTCCCAGAAGAAAAGGGCTTCGTGGAATCTACTGTGGTGAGGAAGTGGCAGAGGTACATGGACAAAGTCAAGAAGTGGGAAGACTCAAGACTGCCCCTGGTTGGAGGGTGTATGATATAATGAGTGGCCGCAACCGTGTGACAAGATCGAGTGTCAGGGGGACGACAAGACCAGTGATAAGTTGTGCCAGAGGTGGGACAAGGTGAACAAATTCAGAGGGTAAAGGTAAGTGACCTGGGTAGTACTCTAAAGATATGGACGATGCTGGCAAGGGTAAATGAGAAGTAATGCTCCAGCCAAGGGTGACATGGGTTGCGTATGGCCAAAAGGAAAGCAGGTCACCAACAGTGACGATAAAAGCAAATAACTAGAAATAAAGGCGTTTGTACAATAAATAATGAATAATTTTGGAAAAATGTACAAATACAAAAACAGGTGCCCCAGTGTGAAATGAGTGCCCCAGGGAGGGGAGAAATTTCGTGGAAAACTGATGAAGTGTGGGGGCCCTATTGGTGAGTTTCTATATGAGGTAGGTGAAATGAAGATAGGTTCGCAGATGGGCAAACTGATGGTGGATGAAATGGTGGGTTCGTGATCCTGCGGAGGTGCAGGTAAAAAGAACATAACCATAAAGTGATGATCTGGGAGTCCATATGGGAAGCTAGAAAAATGAGGAGAAGAAGTATGTGGTTGATATGCAACATGATGAAAGACTACTGGGACTCCCATCCCTAAAGGGTAATGAAGAACAACATGAGTGTCAAAAGTGAAAAAAGGTGCTATGAATGAGACAACTCATGTGGGTAAGAAAGCTACTGGGTACCAGTACTGAAGATGCAACAATAGAGGTGTGAGTACTGCAGAGTCGAAAAGGGATATCCTAAAGGCCAATATCAGAGGGTGTGACTGGAAATGTAAATGCAATACAGTCGGAGAGACTACATGCCAGTGCTGAGGATATACCTCAAGGAATGATGTGGAGAGATGATGATCAAGTACCTGCACATAGAACAACCAAATACCCAAAGTGAACAATATCTGAATAGAATCAAAGATATGAGCATGTATTAGATAAATGTGACAATGCGCGTGTGTACCTGACCATGATATGAAAAAAGCCACCCCGGGGGCTCAGAATGAAAAGTGGCCCAATGACAGCTGTGATGTAGGTGGCGGGATGCTGATCCCGTGGCTAAAGACGGTTTGAAAAATGGACACCTTGGGCTCCCGGAATGGTGAGTGGAAGTTTGGAAAAAAGCCTATATATAGCTGTAGGGACCACATTGCCACCTCATTTGTACCTACTTCTATAGTGACTGGACGAGAATATTCAAAGGAGATTGAGTGATTCAGGGAGCACGAGGTATCCGATCGATGATGTGCGAGTTTCAGGTTAGTGGTCTGATCATCCTGCATAGAAATAGGTTTCCAATGTTTGCACAGGGTAGGTACGGGGGGTCGTACGAGGGATTTTAGGGGATTTTTACTAGGGTGTGGGCCCACGTGCGCGGGCGATTCAGTGGAAGACGCGCATAAGTGCACGCCTGTCTATTGAATATGCACGCACTGGTGCGTGGGTAGGAGAGTTTAAGGCGTGCCTATGGGGTGAACAGGCGCGCACCAGAGCGTGCCTATGGGGTGAATAGGCGCGCATCAGAGCGCACCTATGGGTTGGACAGGCGTGGTCTAGTGCATGCCTGTATGGTGAACATGCGTGCTTACGAGCGCGCCTGTGAGAAAAATAGGCACACATACGTGCGTGCCTGTATGGTGAATAGGTGTGCACGTGTGCGCGCCTGTGGGTGGTAAAACCGTGCCTTGGAGGCAAGGTTGAAGGGTGGAAAAATGAGTCTTTTTGATGCATTTGGTGGTTTCATATGCTGATATAGGACTCTGTGTTGTGTGCAGGTGGCTAGCAGTGACGATGGATGTTCGGTGGCATGAGCGATATTGGTCGCAATTGCGAGATGCTGTGGCCAATGCAGGGCCTGCGGTTCGAGCGGCTTTAGCAACCAGTGGGTTGCTAAAGTTTTTTGAGTGCTCGTTGATATGGGCACATGAGTACTTACTCCAGTTCCTGCTTCAGATGTGGAGCCCAGATCTACACTTCTTCCTTGTGCGAGGAGAGAAGATCCCCTTCACTGCGGTGGAGGATATATATTTCTTGACTGGGCTCCCCTTCTGGGGAACACCGCTGCCGACAGAGCCTGTGCTGCCGAGGGATACACACCTTTCAGAGGTCGCCGAGCGATATTGCTCAGGTGAGAACTACATGTCTGGGACTGTAGTGAGTATTAGTGGTCTGGATTCCCTGGTTCATCATTGCATAGCGACGATGATTGTTCGCGTGTATGGGTCATTGGCAACCCAACGGATCAATGGTGTCCAGCTGCTAGTGCTGGAGAGGGTGGTGGTGGGCCATGAGCAGTTCACATGGGGGCTTACACTACACACGCGGATGATCGCGCAGTTGGACCATTATCGGTCCACAGGGACCAGAGAGTTTGCATTTGGTTCGATCCTGGTAGCCTGGTTCTTGGAGAGGGTGCAGATGCTGTGCCCGAGGGTTCTACTTGAGGTGCCAGGGGCACGAGAGCTGCGCTTAAGGTGGTGGTCTGCAGTTTTGGTTCGCCACGGTGGTGGCAAAGGTGGGCATTACTTTACAGCGCAGGCGGTGCAGATATGGCGGCAGATGCCGCAGGTCATACTTCAGTACCCTTATGCTGGGGTGGACTTCCGGGGGGACCCGGACATGGTGTTGCCTTCAGGGGAGGTTTTTGACCATCGAGGTATGCTGAGTTTGTGTATGTTTTTTATTTATGTTGTGTTTTTGAGATATCAATCCATATGTATGATTTATAGACATTGATACGATCTGTTGTTTGTTGTTTGGTGCATGTGCAGATGTGGCACCTCATGGGCGCGAGGTGGAGTTGTATAGAGCACCGGTTCAGCGAGAGCCGGAGAGACTACCGCGTGGGGAGAGACGCCGACGGGATGAGGCCGCGACGCATCCAGCAGAGCCCGAGAGGGCAGCGAGGAGGTGTCGATTCGATGACCCTGGTGCGGGGCCATCTCATGCTCCTCCGGTGGCAGCCGGAGTAGATTTTGATGATATACGCCGTCGTCTGGAGACGGTGTTGCAGGACGTGCCTGAGGGCATGTGGATCTGCATCCAAGATGAGGGGTTCTTGGAGCAGTGCATAGGATTACCTCCACCATGGCGGGGGATAGTGTGACGAGCAGCTGTGCTTACCGCGATGACTAGTGGATGCCTGCCGCCGGGGAAGGAGGGGCCTGCGGGTGTTCCACCACCACCGCCTGGGGCAGGTGGGGGTGGGTCACCACCTCCTCCTGAGGGAGGAGCAATTGGGGGTGCGATAGAGGCACCCTGATGTATGTATGGACTTTTGTATACCTTTTTGATAGGCTGGTGAGCCGATGTTTTGTACCAAGATGTGGCACTGGCCTGCGGGCCGATGTATTTTTTGTATGTAAACATTCAGACGACCTGATAGGCCCATATATATATATGAGTATACATATTGTTTGAGATCCTGATGTTGTCTACATGTATTTTTTGTTGATGATGATGTCTATTCTATCTATATGCTATGACAGGATATATGATATGTTTATGTATGTGTAGCTTGATGTGATATATGCCAATCTAACACCATGTTATCTATTTCATCTGTTGTTTGATTGAATTGTCTTGGAATATGTGTAAATGTAATGGAATCAAAATGTCGAGATAATAATCTAACCTGCAGGTATTTGTGAAAGAGGCATGGATCGCGTACACGGTAAACATTATTGAGCTGGAGAACGACGAGTTGAGAGTTGAGGAAAACGCTAAGGTGATGAATATGATGATGTTGGGCATCAGTCAGGAGGCCAATGACAGCAGTGTATTCGGCTTGGTTGTTGATTGCTGGTCCCAAACATATGCCGCTGGAATGTAGCATTTCATGTGATGGGGTGTAGAGAGTCCAAGCAGCCGAAGTGAGATTTTGTGTCCAACGGCTGGCGCCATCGGCGTAACCAATGTGGTAAGCTGGTGGAGGAGGCATCTGTCAATAGCACAAAGGAGAGTTTAGATGAGGGAGAAAAAAATATTAAAAACGCTAGAAAAGAAAATAACCTAAAGTAGTATGACTACGTTTAAGCATAAAATTTCTTGAGGTATAACCCATTGACGGGTTCTTTGAGCGAGAGGCCTTCAGGGGAGGCCAGGATGTATGCGCCTTTGGTGAGGCAATGTTGGATGATGTAAGGGCCATGCCAAAGTGATTCAAATTTTCCGTGGCCAAAGGTATCATGAGCAATATCATAGGCTAGGACAAGGTCGCCTTCGTGAAATGATCGAAGGTTGACATGGCGATCAAAGGTAGCCTTGGATCGTTTTTTAGCTACCTCGTTGTTTTGTAATGAGGATCGACGATCTTCATCCAGAGACTCCAAGTTCAGCAAGCGCTGCCCATTGGAGCAGTGTCAGGTAAAAGCTCAATTGTGGTGCGTAGGGTGGGAATTTCGCACTCGATGGGAAGAGTTGCCTCGACCTCATGGACTAAATGAAATGGCGTGAAATCCATAGCGGTATTTACTGCCATTTGATAAGCCCATAGCGCGGAAAATAACATATGATGCCAATTAGTCTTATGTTTATTAACCGTGCGCTGTAACATGGTCTTGAGGACTTTGTTCACTACCTCGACCTGTCCGTTTGACTGAGGGTAATATGGTGAGGCAAACTCATGGGAGAAGCCTAACCGAGATGAGAGTTCGACGAAGATCTCATTCTCGAAGTGTTTCCTGTGATCGGAAACAAGTTGGAGTGGTACGCCAAAGCGGGAAATGACATGGTTAAAGAAAAAATGCGTTGCAGTGTCAGCGGTATTGTTGAAAGTAGGCATAGCTTCGGCCCATTTGGTGAAGTAATCAACGGCGACAACAATGTATTTGTGACCATTGCTATAGGGGGGATTACAAGTCATAAAGTCAATGCCCCATTTAAAAAAGGGGCCTGTAGTAATGACCGGGTGAAGAAGAGTGGGGGGAGCATAGGCTTTGTTGGCATAGAGCTGACATTGCTCACAGTGTTTTACGGCATGAATGAAATCGTGAAACAGGGTAGGCCAAAAGTAACTAGCCTGGATAATCTTTTGAGCAGTGGATATACCCAAAAGATGGCCTCCACATGTGCCGCTGTGGCAGTCGTTTAAGACTCTGTTGGCCTCGTCAATAGTCAGGCAGCGATGGAGAATTGTGTCGACACCCCGCCGATATAGAATGTCGTCGATGAGGAGATAGCGGGGGGCCTGGTGGCGAATGCGCCGATGATCATCTCGTGATAGGTGGTTACCGAACTTTTGATTTCGTAGGTAGATGAGAAGTTCACCATACCAAGGATCATCATAAGCAATGTAAAAGAGATGTTCATCAGGAAAGTCGGTATTGACGGGGGTACTGGGTGTGTCAGAGGGGAGGGCCATGACAAGTTCGACGAGAACGAGGGCCTTCTTACTCTTTGGTGTTGAGAACTCGAGGTCATACTCCTGAAGGATAACTATCCATTGAGCGAATTTGCCGTTAACTTGGCGATGGCTGAGCAAATATTGCATAGGGTTGGAATCTTTGACGACCTTGGTGGTGTGAAGCAGAATGTAATGGCGCAGTTTCTGGACTGCGAGGGCAACTGCAAGAGCAAGTTTCTCTTCGTGTTTATACTTCAGGGGTGGCCCTGAGAGGTTCTTACTAATGTAGTAAATGACGTGTTCACGATTTTCATCTCCGAGCTAGACAAGGATGCGGGCTACTGATACAGCTGATGCTGATACGTAGAGGATGTAGTCGCAATTGTAGTCAGGTGCACTAATCAACGGTACATTGGAAAGTGCTGCTTTAAGGTCGTCAAATGACTGTTGGGCATAGTTGTCCCAATGAAAAGGGATGTTTTTTCCCTATAGACTCTGAAGTTGTCGTAAATTCCGAGGAGGTGGGATTTCAGTGATGGCTTTGACTTTGAGGGGGTCCACGGTGATGCCTCTTTGTGAAAAAATGAAACTGAGGAGGTGCCCTGCGGTGACGCAGAACACACACTTGAGAGGATTCAAGCGGATGTTGTACTGACAACACCGTTGAAAAATGATTCATAAATCATCGAGGTGTTGGGTGCGTTTCTTGGATCGAGCGGTGAGGTCGTCCAAGTAGGCGAGGATGATTGCAGCCAGATCGTGAAAGATGTATGTCATGGCCCGCTGGAAAGTGGCGCCAGCATTCTTTAAGCCGAAAGGCATGACACGATATGAAAAAGTACCCCACGGGGTAATGAATGTGGTTTTGTACTGATTGGCTGGGTGGATTTGAATTTGGTTATAGCCAGAGAAGCCATCCATAAAGGAGAGAGCCTCGTGGCCGGTGCATTCATCGATAATTTGATCGATTAAAGGCGTTGGAAAGTTGCCTTTTGGACATGCATTGTTGAGATCACGAAAATCGGTGCAGACACGAATCGAGCCTTGTTTTTTTGTCGACGGGTACAGGGTTGGAAACCGATGAAGTATAAGCGATGGGGTAAATAAATCCGGCCGTACGCAATTTGTCAATTTCGGCTTTGATAGCCGCGGCCTTAGATGGGTGTAGCGGTCGCTGTTTCTGGCGAACTGGTGTGATGTCAGGCCAGGTGTCGATGCGATGCTCGACAATAGATGGGTCAAGGCCATGCATCTCTGTGCATGACCAGGCGAAAATATCCCTATATTTCTGGAAGAGGGCTTTATATGCGGCGATTTCCAGAGGAGTGCAAGCAGCTCCAATGATGATTTCTTTGACGATGCCTGGTTTAATGGAAATGTTGATTTTGATGGTGGGGGAAATGTTGGCCAGATTACCTTCTTCAAAAG
>JZKD02S2022189.1:2267446-2279719 GCA_000966675.3 Picea glauca
CTAGATCATTCCTCCCCCCTTAGGAAGCAATGGTCCCTGTTGCGTTGAGTTCCTCCATGAGATGAGGAAACTTCTGTTGAACTTGGTCCCCGATGAGCCACTTGCCTTGGTGAAGGAGTTGGCCTGCTTTGACAACTCGATATAGATAGATCCTATGTTGGTGCGTGTTGGAATTCTTTGACAACTCGATATAGTTGGATCCTCTACTGGCGGGTGCTCATCTTTGTTGAAATTTTGATTCCCAAAAAACGTCGTTTAGGGCCTCAAAACGGCTCCAGAAGTTTAGGACCCAAAAAAATGCCAAAAATAATAAATTGTGCTATAATTAAGGAAACTGAAAAACTGAAAGAAAAAATGGTGGGGGTCCAAGTGGAATAGGTTGTTGGACACCAATATCCACCTGGATCATTCCTCCCCCTTAGGAAGAAATGGTCCCCATTGCATTGAGTTCCTCCATGAGATGAGAAAACTTCTGCTGAACTTGGTCCCTCGTGAGCCACTTGCCTTGGTGAAGGAGTTGACCTACTTTGACAAATCTATATAGCTGTATCCTATGCTAGCTGGTGTTCTTGATCTGTGTGTCCATAATTCGATCACTTGTGGCTTGTTCCATGCAGTCTAGGTTTAACTTTGTTGGTGTGAGTTGTTCTGCCATGTCGGATGTGTCCAATAGAGGTGGAAAGTAGGGTTGAAGGCAGTCCACATTGAACACTAGGTGCAGAACAAAGAATGGTGGAATATGGAGCTCGAAGGCATTGTCCCCTACAACCTTGGTGATGGTGTATGGCCCATATCGGAGTGGGCAAAGCTTGCGATGGGGTCCAGCGAGGCGCTCCTTCTACAAATGTAGCCACACTTTGTCACCCACCTAGAATTTGTGTTGCACTCGATGTTGATCATGCCGCTGCTTGTACTTAGCATTGTCTCTGTCCATTACGTCATGAACCTATTGGAGAATGTGTTGAATGCACTCAATGAAGTTGTTCGCCTTGGAAACTTTAGACTATACATGAGCCGAATCAGCTTGAGTAGCTGCAAATGGCATGGCTACGTCAATGTGACATAGTGGCTGGAATCCCAAGCCCACCTGAAAGGGGCTGTGGTTGTTTGAGTTGTGGAGGGCTCGATTATAGCTATGTTGTATACAGGGGAAGCTCTCATCTCATGTGCGTGGATGCTTTGAGTTTTACATGTGCAAAATGTGTACGATCATCCTGTTGACAACCTCTGTCTAGACATCAGTTTGGGGATGGGAAGTTGTGGAATTGGTGAGCTTGGTGTCCAACATTGACCAGAGGCTAGACCAAAATGTACTGAGGAACCTATTGTCCCGATATGAGATGATAGACTGTGGGATCCCAAAGTGTACCCACACTCGTTCAAATAAGAGTTTAGAAGTGGTTTCTGATGTGATATTCTTCTTGCAAGCCACCATAATGGCCATCTTCGAGAATCTATCGACGACGACAAAAACACAGTCATTGACTTGCTTGTTATAAGGAAGTCTCGACATGTAATCCATGGATATGGATTCCCAATGTCGACTAGGGGTAGGAAGCAGAGTATAGAGGCCTTGCTTCTTGATGGTCGGTTTGGCAATGAGACAGGAAGTATAGGATCTGATGTACTTCCCGACATCCTGTTGAAGTTTTGGCCAATAGAATTAATTCTGTAGGACTAACACTGTTTTCTCGACCCCGAAATTCCCAGCAACCCGACTGCAGTGCGCTTCCAAAATCATCTTGGCACGCTTTCTTGAAGGAACACAAAGGTGTCCCGGGTGACATAATAGTGCATCCTCGAGGTGAAAATTTGGAAATTGGTTACCCTCCAAGAGAATCTTGTATGTGTGACCAAATTATGGATTTCTCTTGTAGAGAAGTGACCAATCATAAGTCTCATTCCCACAAGAGTTGAGCACGGTGGTTATCGCCATGATCGGTGGTCAGCTAAGGCAGTCTGCAACATTATTGGCGTTTCCCTTCTTGTACTTGATGTTCAAATGAAAGTGTTTTATATATGTGGACCACTTCTGATGGCGATCATTATACAACTTCCCTTGTGTCTGTATGAACTACAGGGGTCGGTGGTCTGTGTGGATGATCGTTTCCTTCACCAAAATTTATTGCTTCCATTGTCAACAAGCCTGCACAATGGAATACATCTCTTTGTCATAAGTGGGATACTTTCAGACTGTGTCAGATAGTGTCTCACTGTGATATGCCACTAGATGCCCCTGTTGAGTAAGAACAACCCCAATAACATAGTTAGAGGCATCTGTCTTGATCTCAAATGGTTGTTTCAAGTATGGTAATGTGAGCACTGGGGCACAGGAGAGGCGATGTTTCAATTCTACAAAATCCTTCTGTTGATATTCTGACCAAAAGAATTTTTCTTTCTCTCCTCCCTTGGTGACTTTACTCAAGGCCCAAGTGATATGAGAGAATCCCAACACGAACCTCTAGTAGAAATTAGCAAGACCCAGAAATATGCGAAGCTTTGTTAGAGTGGTTGGGGTTGGCCAATCCCAAATGACTTGGATCTTGGCTGGATCCACATGCACCCCATGCTCATCAATAATGTATCCCAGATACTGAACCTGGTTCATGCCAAAAGTGCACTTGTCCAAATTGGCACGCAACTTGTGTTTCCGCAGTGTCTAGAGGACCTGTCGGATATGGTGGAGGTGATCTTCCCAAGTCTAGCTGAAGATCGGGATGTCATCCAAGTACACTACTACAAATGAATTGGTGAATGACTGCAATATGTTATCTATCAGCCTCATAAAGGTTGTGGGAGAATTCGTCAACCTGAAAGGCATGATCATCCATTTGAAAAGGCCCTCCTTGGCTTTGAAGTCAATCTTACACACATCAAACGGTTCGATTGGTACCTGGTGATACCTAGATTTGAAGTTTATATTGTTGAAATATTTCACCCCTTTGAGTTGATCTAGAAGGTCATCAATCTGTGGGATCGAGTACCTATTTCAGAAAGTTATCTTGTTCAGCGCCCGATAGTCAATACAGAGTCTCCAAGTCCCATAATTCTTTTGTACCAACATGATTAGGTTCCCATAGGGTGATGAACTTGGAAGGATGTGACATTTCTGCAACAACTCCTAAATCTGCCTCTTGATTTCATTGTTCTCCAGAACAGAGCACCGATAGATCGGTCCATTGGGAAACAATGCACCTAGGGTCAGATTGATGGGGTGCTTGACCTGATAGTGCAGAGGCACCCCTATGGGTTAGGTGAAGATGTAACGATACTCCTCCACAACCTTGTCCATTTGTTGTTGTCGTGCGGAGGAGCCCTGTCTAGAGGTCATGGCCATAATAATCTTCTTATCCTGAGGGCAGATTATCAGGAAAAAATTTTTCCCATTTTTGGAAATTAGCTTACTACATTGTTTTGCAGTAACCAAAAAGATAGCGATAGGAGGTGGTACCTCTGGTATCCTGTACAACTTATTTCCCAAAGTAACAATAAAAGTGCGAGGCTGGGACTCATACACAACATGTTGCTTCCACAAGTATGGTTGGCCTAATAATACATCACAAACATCAAGATGAGCAATGTCACATAATACCTCATCGGTGAAGGGATTGATGCTGTAGGGAAGGCGACACTGCTAGCTGACATGGAGATAATGTCCTTGGTGAAGCCACCCGATGGTGTATGGTTTTGGGTGTGTTTTGGTTGGAAAGACCAACTTCTTAATGACCTCTGCTGAAATGAGGTTATTTTGGCTCCCACTGTCGACAATGAACTGTAGTAGGTAACCCTTTACCCACATCTGGGAGTGGAAGAGATGCTCCTCCTTCTCTAGATCTTTTGGTTCTTAATTTTGTATCTTCATGGTGGCAACGATTGTTGTGAGTGGGAAATCCCTCTACGGACTAGCAATTAGGGTTGAAATATGCATTCAGAAAATACCTAAAGATCTCTACTTTCTACCGTCCTCCCAGACCTAATCCCCATTATTCTTAAGCAAATACATAGTTAAGTGAGCATACCTTATTACGGGCGATTGATGTAGATCCTTCCTTACGCTTGATCATTTTTTGATTGCATCTCTCCTCCCAAGGCTGACCTACATTCACACAAAACAAACAACAAACTATGCATGCATTCGATATATAGATTAATGGGTTAGAGATTCAATAAACAAGTATACAACAAATCATAAGAACCTCATATGGTGGGATGGGAAAAGTATCTCTTTATTATTAACTTCAACAAATCAGCTTACAATGATGAAGCAGGTCGCTACTCCACGAACCTGGTCCTAGGCTCCTCTTCAATTGTCCTCCAAATTCTTCGCTCTATCTTTCTCTTTGCACAAGGAAGGCTAAAGGGTTGGGACAAAGGGAATATGCAATTGGGTATAGTTTCTTTACTATTATTTTTCTCCTCCAAATGAGACCCCTAACCCTTATTTTATAGGCTAGAAGAAGCTAGGTATTTGGACGAACCCTCGGCCATGCATGGCCGGAAGGTTCAGTTAAATCACCCAAAGCTATGTGTTCCATCGACAACTTTTCTTTTTTTGTGCTTTTGTAGGTACACACGGGTTGTTTTGGGTCAGCGAGTGTGTACACGCGTGCAGTAATAGAGCAGGGCATGTGGGCCTTTATAAAAAGTGTTTTTAAGAAGAGTTGTTCAACAATGCTTTGGAAAAGAAGGAATTTGAGATGACTTGATGCCAAGTAAGTATGTATGATGCAAATTAGGGTTATAACATATGCCCCCTATTGTGTGAGGTCAGAAGAGCATCTGATAGCCGAAATAAATTACCAATCTTTACTGATGTGCCGAACAAGTGAGCCTAGAAACCAGAAATCGAGAGGCGCCATCTATAAAAAATAACAATTGTCTCACCGAGGCGGGCATACCCATGCTCGGGATAGAATAAACTCATGGCTACCAATCAAATACACTGTAGATCCATGTCATATCACTATATAAAGTGTGTCCGCGAACAATACACAGCGGAGCTACATCTCGAAATCAAAAAGATATACATGTAGAGTATCCATCTTCTCAAAAGTTGATAAGGCTTGATGGCTGGAGATGAGGTTTTCATAGCTCGAGAAACAACTTCAAAATATTCAAAATTTGGGTAGGAGTGTAATATGAGTGTACGAATTCATTACCCAGAGGTCTTCGACGAATTGTCAGTCATGGACTAGAGAATATTGATGATCAGACTGAAGGCTTCATTGATTTCAAACAAAGACTTGATTGGACGTTCAGGATGGCTGGGTATGAGGGCAAGAGAGAAACTGCAGAGGGGCCGACTCAGGCTTGGTAGAAACTTCTCTTGGACAACAACACGACAAATGATGAGACTCAGACAACATGGCATTAATCATAAGTTTACGAAGTAGGAGGCAACACAAACTCTCCATATGTTTGGAAGAATAACCAAACAGAGGAGGACACAACTCTATGTAGTGAGAACAACTTCCTAAGGTCGTATTACATCCCATAGTTTGACGAACAAACAAACATATGTGCTTCATCCAAGGGAAACTTATTGTGCTGCCAATAAAGAAAATACTTTTCCCTTCCTCTTTTTGGGGTATATTTGATTTTTTTGTCTTTTTCAATGATTTTGGTAAAAAGAATAAATGAATGTTATGTTAGAATGGAGGAATGAGTGTTACAAACATACAAGTTCAAGGCACAAGGACAAGACTGATGTTCAAAATAATGATACTCGGGAAAAATCCTCTGGGAGCCAAGGGTGTTAAGACACAGAGGCAAAGTGCTACAAGGCTTGCGTATAAGGTATGCTTTAGATGGTTCAGTTGGGAGAAACATGGAGCCGACATTTAGACCAAACACATAGGTATGCAAACACGGTTAACAAAACACACAATGGTAACGTCCTTCGATGTAAGTTTAATGAGCCTAGAGAAGGCAAGCTTGGTGGTTTTTCATATTTAGAGAGTCTGAAAAAATGTAAGAGGAGACTCCATTGGGGTAGATTTTTAGAAGGTAGTCTAGTCGGTTCGAAAAATGGGTAAACTAGCACCGACAAGACGTCTATTCAAAACCATTTTAACGAGTGTGATAAAGACAAGATCACTCGGCCATTTTTTCTTTTTTAAGGAGTCTGAAAAAAGCTTAATTATGGACTTCGTTAGGAATGTTCTTCTGGACCATTTTAATGAGTGTGAAAGAATAAGGTCACTCAACGATCTTTTTAATTTTAGGGAGTCTGAAAAGAGCTTAACTATGGACTCCGTGGGGGTTCCTTTTTTGTAAATTTAGTCTCTCAGGCCTGAAAAAGGGGTAAAATGATACCTGAGAGTACTCTTCTAGAGAACTGAAGTTCCATATAGTATACCTTTGTTTTTACAGTTGACCGTTCAGACCGAAAAAGAGGTAAACCACTGTCTGACAGACGTGACTTCAAATTTCAGTTTAACGAGCGTGAAAGGCCACAAGATCGCTCGGCAATCTTTTCATGCTTAGAGGGTCTGAAAAGGGATTAAAAGAAGACCCGTGTAAGGAACGTTCTTCTGGACCAATTTAACGAGCGTGAAGAAACAAGGTCAGTTGACAATCTTTTCATCTTTAGGGAGTCTGAAAAGGGCTTAAAGAAGACTCCATGGGGGCTACAACTCATGTATGAAACTGGTTCAGGTAGAGTCCACTGCTAGGCTCAGACCAGGAGTCTCTTCGATAGTCAACTTGGGAAGTCTCCCAAAAGGGAAGAAAACACAAACCACTATGTAAGTCCTCTCGCGGTATAGAAACCGTAGTCATGGCTTCAAGGATAGCCTTATCTGAAGGTAATTCAAAATCTGAGAAATCATGCAAATGAGGGTTGATAGTCCCAATGGGTGAAGTAAACTAACCATACTCCATACGATGATGGAGGTTCTGGCTAGGACTGACAGAGTCTATCAACAAAGAATCACGATCACAAGGGCTTGAGGATCTACTAACAACAAGATCGGACTCAGAAAGATACTCAATCCCACTTGGACCAAGAGGGGGAAGTAAGGGCTTTGATGCCCCCATTGGATACACCAATGGATCAATTGTTGATTCCAAGTCTCGAGAAGGCAAACATGATTTCACAGGTTCTTTCTTAGAAGCAATTGAACATCGAGGATAAGATGCCACATAATTAACCCGTGGCGAGGTAGAGTCTACACGAACGCTAGGAACATATAAAGGGGTAGTTTGAAATAATGTCGAATTAGGATGGTGATTATCAAATGTCAGCTGGTCGATAGTGACGATGCTTCCATTGTGAGGGAAATGCATCACCCAGAAGAGCGTAGACACCACAATATTCATAGCATATACATAATCATGCCCGAGAAGCATATTGAAATCTAACGGGCCTTGCACGACTATAACATCGACATGAACAATCTTCCCACCTAAAGAGATAGGAAACTGAGGAAGAACCCCCAAATATTCACTAGGACATCTGTCAAAAGCCAATAGTTCATGCGAAGAAGACACAAGCTCGGGAGATCCTAAGACTTTCCAAACCGAGGAGGATAAAATACTTGTAGAGGCTCCTTCATCCACAATACATCGATAAATGTTTGTTGAATTAACTTCAACCCTTATTTGAAAAGGTGTGGCAGAAGGAAGAAGAGGCTCAACAAAGTCATTCCAATCAAAGGAAACCATCCTAGGGCTTGGAGGGGGTGTGCTTGGAACTAACAGAATGCCCCCTTGTTCTGAAAGTATTGAACCGAAAGTGCTAAAAACATAGTCGGTAGACACGTCACTTCCCAAAAGAAGAGTGGGATCATCCGATGACTGCATCAACATGACCACTTTCACAACCAATGGTTGAGTAGGCTATGGGACTGCATGGTCCAAAAGCACCTCACCCCTCAAAATAGGAGTGGGATCAGCCGATGACTGCATCGGCATGACCACTTTCACAACCAATGGATGAATAGGTTGTGAGACTACATGGTCTAAAGGCACCTCACCCCCCAAAAGAGGAGTGGGATCAGATGATGACTGCATCGACATGACCACTTTCTCAACCAATCACTGAATAGACTGTGAGGAAACCTGAGAAGACTTAGAATCAGAAGAGCTTGCATAAAAGTACCAAAATCTTTGTACCTATGGAATTCCAGGGCACATATGAGTAAGGTGATCTCCCTTGTAAATGTTACAAGGGAACTTAGGCTTACGTCCTATCCGTCTAGGTTTCTCAAAAAAATCAATGCCCCCAGCATGACTGGTAGTGGCTAGTTGCACATCTCCAACTTGACTTGTAGAGGTTGGTGATGGGTTAATAACATGACTCACAGAGGCTACAGACCTATTGCCAGTATGACTAGCAGTGACTGGACTTTTTCCCCCAGCATGACTTGCAGAGGGTGAGTGTGTGCCCCCAACATAACTTGTAGAGGCTGGGTGCTGGTATTCAACATGACTTGTAGAGGTTGTCGACCTATCTCCAACATGACTCACAGAGGTTGGTGATTTCTTCTTCCTATTCTTTCTCTTTCTATTTCATTTAGACTTCCAGTTACTAGTAACTGTACTTTCACCAGAGGCGGGAGAAGGAGGAGGAGAAGACTTTGCTTGCAAAGAAACATCAACAGGGTGCCCATGACATAAAGTTCTTAACTAAGAAGCATCAAGAGCATTTCAGACATTTGGAATGGTACCCAACCAAATTGGTAATCCCACATTCAACCTAGGAATGTACAAAGTGGCCATCAAAGGGACACCAACATTTCCGAGGAAAAGAAAAGCAAGAGAATCCCCTTGTTAAGGGGTTCCTTGGTTAGTATCATCGAGAACTTTAGCCATGAATATCTTATGCACAGGTTCTCCCTTTGCGAGATCATTCAAGTCTGTAAAAGTATCACACTCTAACTCTGAAGAACCAACGGTATCAAAACAATGCCTATAAAGAGGCAGCTCCACGTTTCTAAGTGGAAGACCGAAAAGTAATCACAACCGGCGGAGTGGGTGGTCCACCAGCCTAGGTCAGAGACCCAAATCCATGACTGACTAACTCACTATGGAAAACTAGGGAGCACAAAGCACACACTAAAAGTTCCTAAAGGCAAATCAAGCAAACGACTAACTAGTTGGAAGAACAGTTACAACAACTAACACTAGAGAAACTTACTGGTGCAAGTGCAACTCGAACACAGAAGAACCCTCCAAGTATACTCTGCAAAGAGTGGCCAGATGTCTTTCCTAGGTACCACGGTATACCTCCGCAGTCACCTATTTATGTCTCTAAAAAAGATAGGCAACTAGGTTGCCAACGCGCGAACAGTCACCAGGCGGGTATAGTCGAAAGTTGGGTAGACCACAATGAGCAGGGTATCAAGCCTGAAACCTATCAAGGGTATCGAAGGAAAGTGGTCTGGAAGAAAACTGAGGACCTCAAATAGATTCAAGACCCATGAAGCTCCATGGCAAATGCAATCGATGGAATCCCATGACAAGCCCTCTATATGTGTTCTCCACTATGATTGGTCCAACTTTGGAGGGGTTATCTCCGCTACCTTTCCGCACACGACCTCCTGTTTAGCCCCTGTGTTAGAGGGGGGTCCCAGATAACTTTCATGATACTGGACTTTGACACTCCCTATCACAGACTCTTATGTATGTTTTGCAGCCTTGAAGAGTTTCCTCTCCAACCTAAATCAAGGCTCTAGCCTAGACTAGTTGATGAACCCTATAAAACATAAAGTCTAGTTGATTTTAATTAGCGTTCTTTTAATTGGCTTGATTTACTCAAAAAGGGTATGGTAGTGCAACTGATGTTGTTAAGACTCTTGCGAAAAAAATATGAAACTTATATGAACACTGACAAAGAATGATTATAATTTTTTTTTTTTTTTTGAAATGCTTTTTAAAATTAGAAGAAAACACAACACTATGCTAATTTCTTTTTCTTTTTCAAATAACAATGCAAAGAAAATGCTAGGAAAGAAAGAGATCTAACAAACTAATTGTTTTTTTTTTTATATATATATTTTCTTCCAATCAAAACAGAAATAACAAAAGATTCTAAAAGAAACTGATGAATGCACGATTCATGGCCCCCCCCAGTCATGAGGGGGAATTTTTTTTTAAAATGCAACTCATTTTTCTTAAAATTTCAAGCTAAAAACAAGTTAAAAAAGCTAAGAAACAGAAGAAATATTTTAATGAAAAAGCAAGATATTGCTATGATAAAACCCAAGTTACTGATCACTATGGCAGAGACCCAAAAACCTGAGAGGTATAACTCTTGACAAAGGAAAGGATGACTGTCTTACCCTAAACAAAACTTTTCTCTACAGGCACGCTCCAGACAGTTCAACAACAAGCGTCTGCACATGAGCTATGTAAATTCAGGGCACGTGTACATGCGTGCTGAACTTATACAAGCCGCGTGTACCTCTACAACTCTTCAAAAAATGAAATGATAAGCAATCAAGCACTGGAAAAGACTACTGGTATTGAGAACTAGAATCTCTTGAAGAATCAGAAACTTACTTTAACAGAAAAAGAAAACAATTGAAGGGAAATTTCATAGAACAAAACCAATCTGAGGTGAAACCTAAGGTACAAACTGCAAACAACAAAGACTAGAAAGATTTCTAGAAAACCCCTGAGAAGGACTAATTCTGACAGGGAAGAGGATGACTGCCTCTTTAAAAGCAATTTTCTGGAATCATACACGTGATTTTCACCTCCTCAGCTAGCATCTACATGCGGGCTATGAGAATGCAGGGCACGGGTACATGTGTGCATACCTTATACAGGCCGCGTGTACCTCTGTGGGTCTTGAAAAAAAAAATTACAGTCAAGCAAAGAAATAGAGATAACTGATATGGAAGACTAGAATCTCTGTTAGCTTAGACTTTTGCAGAAACTTTAAAAACAGGAAAATGAAACCAGTTCTTAAAATCAACCAAAAATATCCCCAGGAACCCTAGAGATCTCCCTAGTATGGTCGTCAATTCTATTGTGAGTGGGAAATCCCTCTACAGACTAGCAATTAGGGTTGAAATATCCATGCAGAAAAGACCTAAAGATCTCTACATTCTACCGTCGTCCCAGACCTAATCCCCATTATTCTTAAGCAAATACATAGTTAAGTAAGCATACCTTATTACGGGCATTTGATGAGGACAATATTTAGTGAAATGTTCCTCTTTACAAATCATGCATGGGTATTTAGCCTTTCGCTTGGTTTTTCCCTCAACGTTGTTTTCTTGGGTTTTAGGGCTCGACTGCTCAGAAGAGTTTTTTTTTTCTTATTATTATTACCCTATTTTTTCCTCTGGATTGTTGTGTATTTTTTGGTATGGTTGATTGCATCGTATTATCCTCGGAGGTTTGGGCAGAGGGATTACTTGGAGTGATGTTATGGAGAAATGAGCTAGGATTGGTAGCTTTAGTCGATTGGCTATGTTTCCCAGTCATATGACCAGTTGTATTTCTAGAAACATGATTGATCATACCATCAACATGGGGTCCAGGTGTTTGTTTGGTTTGATAATTTGACAGTCGAGGAATGTTAGGAATCAGGTTGTATAACGTGTCAGATTGGGAGTATACCAAATCTAAATATTGGTCTTGACTAATAGCTTGTTCCTTGGTAACAACGCCTCCCATGTGTTAGCACTCTGTAATTTTCCCAAGGCTGTGGAGGCAGCCACAGAGGAAACATCAAAACCACTTCGAGACTTGGATCTAGCCCTCCAAGACACAGAGAGGGATCTCTCTGTTTGATATAGATTTGTTTGAATAGATATTAGGCTAGTTATGTAGAACATGGGTTTGTTTATGGATTTGATATGTTTGGGAGATCGAAAAATAAAATTTTCATTGGGCCATGGGGTCTACCTTTTTGAAAATGGATCTATCTTGTTGGGTATGTGTTATATTCTTTGCACGAGTAGTATTTTCTAAGCGCCTGCGCCGGGTGCACAGGGGGGTTAGAGGGAGGCGGAGCCCCCCACGCGGGGGTTCGGGGGCAGTGCCCCCGAACTTTTTTTTTCGAGTCGACATATTTTCGCCTTTTCGGGCCGACATATTTTCGCCAGGCTGACATATTTTCGAGACGACATATTTTCGGGACCACATGATATTAGGTGGTTTTTTTCGGAACATGGTTTTTTGCCGATGATTTTCTATTTTTGGTTAAGGAATTAGGGTTTTGGAATAATCCAGGTCATTGGGTTAGGGTTTTGGATGTCGCTGGCTCCTATATGTATTTTGTATTGTAAACAATGTAAAACAATGTATGAATATAATATA
>JZKD02S2022189.1:2292488-2304223 GCA_000966675.3 Picea glauca
TCACTGAGAAATACACAATCACAAGAGACACATCATTTATCCTGGGAAACCCTCATGGGGGAGAAAACCCAGCAAAAACTTCCTTAATATAGATAGCCAATACAATGCCAAGATAATAAACCAAACAATACATAAATTCCTCTCCCAAGTAGTGCTCCTCTCTCTCTCTCTCTTATTCTCCAACTGCAGCTCCAAACTTGTTCTTTGATGAACGAGAAAGTGAGTGAACAAATGAGGTGCTAGCTGTCTTATTTATACAATGTTGCAGGCCATGAACTGAGGTGTCCTTTCACTGGAAGGGCTGACTTCTCATTCTGTGTGGTTAGAACCACCTTAAATTAATCTGGGGGTCAACGTCTCATTCTTCCTATTACAATTAGGGTTTTACCAATCCACAAAAGGGGATTCGGTCATTTACAATGCCCGACATGATCAATCCACAAAAGGGGATTGATCTAATGAATAATACATCAATAATAAATAGAATACTCTTTGCAGTTACAATATTTCAACACTCCCCCTTAACAAGAAGGGTATTCTACAACATCATCAGAGAGAGAGAGAGGGAAACAACATCAACAACATCTGGAACATTGAATGGCATATCTATAAATCATCGAAATTTTTTCTCATCATCATCGCTCTCAGCATGGAGCTTGAGTAGCATCATCATCCTCATCAACATGAGGCTGAAGTAACATCATCAGCTTCTTTAGCACGAGGCTAAAGGAATATCATCAACATCTTTAGCATGAGGCTAAAGTAACATCATCATCTTCTTTAGCATGAGGCTAAAGTAATATTATCATCTTCAACATTAAAGCTGAAATGAAAGCATCATCATCATCATCAACAACAACAACTTCAGTAAGAAGCTAAAGTGGCATCATCAATATCATCTTCGACAAGAAGCTGAAGTGGCATCATTAACATCTGCATCAACATGGATTAGTATAAAACTAATACATCATCATCATCAATAACATCAACAAAAAAACACAAAGGCTGAAGCATCATGAACATCAGCACTAGGTTGCAAATATTTAGCACAAAGCTGGCATCACAACACAAAGCTGGAAACACAACATCATCAACACAAAGCTGGCATCACAACACAAGGCTAGAAACACATCATCACAGCATGAGGCTAGCATATCATCACAACACAAGGCTAACACATCATCAGCATGAGGTTGGCATCACAACACTAGGCTGGCACATCAACACAACACAAGGTTGGAATATCATCAACACGAGACTGGCATCACATCACTAGGCTGGCACATCAACACAACACGAGGTTGGAATATCATCAGCACAAGGATGGCATCACAACACTAGGATGGCACATTAACACAACAATTAAGCTGGCACATCAACAAAACAATTAAGCTGGCACATCATCACAAAAATTAAACTGGCACATCATCACAACAATTAAGCTGACACATCATCACAACAATTAAGCTGACACATCATCACAACAATTAAGCTGGCACATAATCACAACAATTAAGCTGGAAATATTCAACACTAGGCTAGCATCAAAAACATTTTGTGGTACTCTGACAGATCCAAAGGACCTGCCTAGGAATAAAAAAGATTACCTAGGATATAAAATCCTAATGGAGTGATGCAGGAGCATCGCCAGCACATCAAGCGAGCCAGCGTGGAGTGGGAGACAGCTGGACAAGCTAGCACAAATTTTGAAAACACTTTGGGATTGTTGCGCAAACCTTAAATGAGTCATTTAAGAGATGGCGCACTTGTACATGTAAATGGAACTTGAGCGGATAGCTCTCGTCCTTAGGTAGATAAACGACATTCAATATAGTTAATGCTGGTAGATAGGAATTTAATTCTAGATTTGATAGCTTTGGAGCGCAAGAGGGAAAACGGATATAGACACCCTCATTGTATCATTTGTAATATTATTGAAGAAGCAGGAAGAGAAGAGAAAGCAGAGAATTGTATGAAGAACACCCATGTACAGACATTTGAATTAATAGAAGAAAGTTCTGATTCGAATCCATGGTTGTGTTGTTTCTCTGTGTATTGATGTTTTTCTCATGAATGTTTGCTTCCTATCATACATTTGATTTTATATGTTGTGTATGTGATTTCATGGTTGAATTGAAGTCTGAGGGAACAAGAAATTAGTTTCAATTGTTTCTCTATCTTGAGCCAGAGAATTCTTGCAAGGAGTGCAGTCGAATCATCCACAAGGAGTGCGTAGATGGAAGGGCTCGAATAGAGATAACTTTTGTTCTAAGTTCCGAGAAGTGAAGATTTGGCACCAGAGCCGTGAAAGGCGTGCGCAGGCTAGACGAAGTCTCAGAGTTGTGATTTTGAGAAAAGGGAAGTAAGACTGTTGCTGCAGGTGTGCACAAATTCGAAGCTTCAACACTTAGATGTTGTTGAAGATTTTCCGCAAGGAGTGCGTGGAAGAGTTTCCTGAAGGGACTCGAAAGTTGTGAGAAAAATCTCAGGAGGCATAGGCCTTCAAACTCATTGAAGGATGAAGTAGGAAATTTGTGCCTTGAAAGTTGTAAGGAGCATCGCAGGTTTGTGCGCAGGGTGACGAGTTCTATGGAAGAACATCTCGTCATTTCGTAGACTTCATTTGGAAGAAACGGATGGTTGAAATCCTCCGAGGAGATTTCACAAAGTTCTGTGGGCCGTTGGATCTCACGAAGGTGCAAGAAGGTTACAGTAGAAGCATGAAGGAGGTTAAAAGCCTAGGAAGGGCCGAGCCATTGATCCAAGCCAATCAGGGCCATTGGATCCATCGCAAGATCGCCTATCGGGGTTTTGCGAGAAAGGAGTTGAGGATTTGGCCACGGGAATCTTGATATTGCGATATGCGATATCCCGATAAGTCAGAGGACAGTGTGGGCCATAGCGAAGTCGACGAGTGGAGGACATGTGGCATAAGTCATCGGGATCTCGCTGTGAGAAGATTCGAAACTTGGACGTTAGGATTCGTGATCCCGCGAAGTCCGAAGTCCCGACGAGGAGACGTGACTGTGGAAAAGTCAGCTCCCGAGCATATTGGAAATTTGGCACATCGGGACTCAGAAGTTGGAGAACCGAGTGTTTGGTTTCATGAGTAGTGAAGTCACGATAGAGGGAAGAGGAAGTCAGCGTTGATTGACATATCAAGTCTCAGGAATTTGAGAGCCCAGAGATAGACAGAGAATTCGCGAAGCTGCGAGTTTCGATTTCCAAACAAGTAAATAAAGGGAAGTCGCATTGAAAAGAATCTGTGGGTAAGAAAGATTCCCGATAGGGAATCATAAGAACCTTTGAGTTCTTCAGGCCGAGGAGAAAGAAGATCCTGTTGAAGCGGACGTGCTCCGAGGAGTGCGGCTACGTCAGTTGTGGTATCAGAGCGGGAAATTTTCTTTTCTTTTTGTAGCAGGGAAGGAGAAATACACCATGCCACCAAGGAGAGAGAGACAATCACCTGACCCAGAAGATAGGGAGGTGCGAAGAAGAGGCAGGCCAGTAGGAAATCCATAAATGGAGAGACAGATGAGAGATCTCCGAGCAAGAGTCGAAGAGATGGAGACAGCTCAAAGACGCACAGCTAGTGCAGGGGATCTGAGTGATTTCGAGAGCGAAGTTGAGGCTGAACGTGAGGAGGAATTTGTAGCTGAGGATGAATCAACAGAGTGATTGATTAAAGTTATCGCCAGGATGGGTGCGAAGGCGAAAATGGACATTCCAGTCTATGAGGGAAATCTGGATGCAGAAGAGCTACTAGATTGGATTAGATCTCTTGATACCTACTTCGATTATGAGGATATCAAAGAGGATAAGAAGGTCAAGCATGTTGTTATGCGCTTGAAAGGACATGCAACATTGTGGTGGGACGAGCTACAAGCTGACAGACGCTGCAAAGGCAAGCAGAAGATCAAGAGTTGGGATCGAATGATCGCAAAGATGAAGGCGAAGTTCATCCCAAGAGATTACCAAATTACTCTGTTTAGGAGGATGTAGAACCTGAGACAGAAGCTGATGACAGTGAAAGAATACATTGAGGAATTCTATCGACTGAACATTAGATCAGGTCATCGGGAGAGCGATGATGAGAAGGTTGCTAGATATCTGAATGGTCTGAGATACGAAATTCAGGATGAATTAACCATGGTTACCATCCGAACGGTGGAGGATGCTTATCAGATGGCTCTAAAATCAGAAGAGAAGCTGAGCCGAAAACAGAGTCAGAGGGGCCGAGGAAGGAGCCATCCCAGAGGCAAAGCAGTTGCCCAGGAGAAATTCCAGAAGCCCAAAGAGGAATGGAAGAAACCTCAGGGTAAGTTTGAAAGAGGTGGAACCTCATAGAGAGGGCCATATCTTGAACAAAGAGGGCAGCATACAGAGTAGAGTGGAGGATATGCTGACGCAAACACTTTTCCTCGTACCAGAGGTAGAGGAAGAGGTCGAGGTGGAGTTATCACATGTTTCACGTGTGGGAAGAATGGGCACAAGTCTTATGAGTGTCCAGAGAAAAAGAAGGACATCGGGGAAGCTCACATCGCCGAAGTGCAGAAGTGGGATGCTGAGGTCGAAGACGCAGAAGGTGGAAGATCACTTGCGATGCATAAAGTCCTTTTGATGCCCGAGAAGGAGGTGGAGAGTTCAGTCCAAAGGACCAGACTTTTCAGAATAGCTTGCAAGACCAAGGATTGGGTATGCAAGGTTATTGTGGACAATGGTAGCACAAATAATCTCGTTTCAACCGAGATGGTGGAAAATATGGAGCGGGAGACAACTGATCACCAGAGTCCATACAAAGTTTCATGGCTACAGAAAAGACACCAGGTAACTGTTACTAAACAATGCTTGGTTGAATTTAAGATAGGGGAGTATAATGATAAAGTACTCTGTGATGTCATTCCTATGGATGTATGTCATCTATTGCTGGGTAGACCATGGCAATATGACAAAAATGTGGTTCATGATGGGAGGATGAACACATATACCCTGGAGAAGGATGGGAGGACATACAGGTTGCTTCTGATAAAAGATAAGGAGGTGAAGTGGGAAGTGAACAACATAATACTTCTCGTGAGTGGGAAGGAGCTTCTTACAGAGGTTAAGGAGAAAGAAGATCTTGTTGAAGTGGACATGCTCCGAGGAGTGCGGCTGCGTCATGGAGCTACCATATGGTACTCTGACAGACCCAAAGGATCTGCCCAAGAATCATAAGATTCCCTAGGATATAAAATCCTAATGAAGTTACCACTATTGATCAAGATACCATAGTATCATCAGCACTACTCCCCCTTTCGAGGGAGGTCCTTTCGGACTATACCAAGCTTGTCTCAAAAGTGCTCAAACTTTACACGAGATAGAGGATTCATTAACACATTTGAAACTTGTTCATTTGTTTCAGCATATTGGAGTTTATAGCTCCCCTCTACATCATATCATGGGTGAAGTGATACAAGATCTATATGTGCTTCGAATCATCATGGAACACATGGTTCTCCACCATTTTATACAACTTGGTTATCGCATAGAAACACGGTGGCTTCCATCTCCAGATCAAATAGATCAGTCAACAACATATGAAGCCATATGGCTTCACAACTGGTGGAACATGCAACAATGTATTCCACTTCTACTGTGCTTGGAGCAATGCTGAATTTCTTCCTATGCTTCCATGAGATCATGGCTGACCTCAAACTAAAAAAACATCATGAAGTTCTCTTTCTATCAGAAACACTTCTAGCTCAATCTGAATCGGTGTAACCACTCAGTCTGAAGTCATGATCTCTAGTATAATAGAGACCAAAATCCAATGTACCCTTAAGGTATCTCATCATATGTTTTGCAACAACAATGTGAACACGTTTGGGTTCTACCGGATACCTACTCAAGGAAAAACATATATCTAGCATGGTATTTGTCAAATACATCATTGAACCAATAAATTGTTTCTATAGAGTAGCATCAACCAATTCTGACGAGGTATCTACCAAGTGCTTCAACTTTGTTTCCATGGGTGTGTACATGGATTTTCATTTCAACATGTCAACCCTTTTCAATTTTAACTGCATACTTTCCTTGGTTAAGGGACATCTTCTCTATGCTCTGCCAAACTTCAAGACCTAAGAGATAATGCATTTAGGTCTTCCATCAAACTTTGTGGCGAGCTTCTTCTGCAATGTGTGATCTTGTCAAGGATACATAATCTACATATAGTAGTAACATCACTGGCTCATCATTCATAACCTTGAGATAAAGGTTAGAATCAATTTTACTCTTGGTAAATCCCAAGCTCATCAGGAAACTGTCAATTCTTCCATACCAAGATCTACGAGATTTCTTCAACACGTACAAATCTTCCTTCAACTGGAAGACAAAAGTATTTCTATATTCAATCTTGAAATCAAATTTTCTCATCACATTGTACCAATCTGGTACACTTGCTTAGCTACAAATCAATATGCACAATCATGTGCTAGCTCTATGTGCTCTCTAGAAGGCACTACCTGTCTCACTGATTGAGAGTATGTCCTCTCCTCTTTCTACAACTGTTCCTTCTAGAACTGAGACTCTGCACCTGCACCTTCTCTAAAGCTGAGAATGATTGCTTCATCCTCAATGTGACTGCTGAAATCTATGAGTAACTCCTCTTATTCTATCAAAAAAATAGCTTCATCTGGATTGAGAGTGGCTCAATCACTGATACTGAAGATATCTCTTCTTTTTTCATGGAGGCAATTCTATCTTTCATTGTAGTCATGTCTCCATGACCCAAATAATGTAATGCACCAACTGCCACTCAATTTTAAATATGGGGATTTCCCCCCCTGCATCTCATACTGTATATGAATCATGGTTGTTTTGGTTGTCTTCATAAATATTGAAACTATTTCTTCAATAAGTGTCTCTTCATAGTCTTCTCCCTTTTGCTGGGAGAATCCTTTAGACACACATCAAGATTTGTACATATGAAACATGCTTGATCTGTATAGATCAATATTGGAAGTCAATACTGACTTCTCTTCTAGTCTCACGGAAGAATCCATATCCTATTCTTTCTGACTAACTTCCTTATCTTTTATTGAAACAAGGGAAACTTCCCAAGAGATTTCATATCTCCTAGAAGTTTATGAAGCTACGATCTAGTCTTCTCATGACATCTGTCTCCCAGTCCTGGAAGTTGTCTCTTCATCTCATCCTTTATGCGATCAATCTTACTTTCAATTTCTTCTAAGTCTACAAGGACTTCATCATCTCTTATAGGGTATACTTAGTGTTGAATACCAAGTCTAAGTATGAAATACTAAGTCAGGCTTCAAACGAGTTCTACTTCCTGTCAAGGTGGCTTCATTAAACTTTGAATAGTTCTACTGTGGGATCTTGATCTAATGTTTGGTCATCTTTGGAGCCTTCTGATCCTTACAATTAATCTTCATATGAGATACTCAGAATCTCAAAATATAGCTTCTTCTTCATCTTCTTTGGTACATGAGTGTATATGGTCATGTACATAGTCTTCTTCATATCTTATATAATATGTTTCCTTCAACAAAATTCACTATAGCTTCCTCAGGGTTATCACCTGTGACCTGAAACAAGGTCAACAAAACAACAAACAAGAATAATACTCTTTTGATAATAGTAGATAAAACAATAGCACGAATAATCATCATAGTAGCTCCTTTAGAGCTATCACTTGTGACATGTCTGAAGCAAAGATCAAACGTAACAAATACAATACGAAATGAGGTCAACACTCTTCTAGTGTTGTGATCAAACATTCCTCCATGGTAACCTAGAATCAACACAAGAAGTTTCTCCTATAGGATATGTTAGTTGTATCTATTACATTAAGCATTTATCTCAATATTCTCACATTCTACCAAGAATAATACTTTTCAAAGATGGATACCTGAACTATAGTGTTTACTTGTAATGGGGTAGTTATCAAATTTGTGATGTGAAACTTTGAATCTTATCAACTTAATTAATCAAACCTGGAATCTGGAGTCTTGTTCTCAAGAATGAGTGTGTTTCTTTTCTTCTAGGTCTCCTCCACTCAAGATGACAAGTTCTTTCTTCAACCTGTCTTCTGTACTAAGACAATATGTTATCTTGACATAAGGTTGGGTTAGAGAATAAAATCTATGATATCTACTTTAAGCCATCTAATACATTGACATGGATTTTGACCAAAGGTTAGTATGATGGTCATAGATTCAACATGCAACACTAATAAAAAACAATTTCATAACAAATAGATGCATATCGGAATAATCTAACCTGGGTTGTATTATTCCTATGAATGTGTTGGATCTTGAGATTCTTCTGGATCTATGGCAAGAGATCCCTTCTCCTGCAAATACCCTTCAAAGATTAACAATTTAAACATGTGTGAGTACATACCTCTGACGACATTTGCAGGTAGTGGCATCACCTGGTAGCAGCGATAATGATTACCAACTCTTAACGACTTGAAGGGTGACTGCAACTGGTACTACAATTGATACTTCAACTGATACTGCATTTGTTTCTGTAACTGCAACTTAGGGTTTTATGAGGAAACCCTAATATTTCAAAATTAAAATTTTGAAATTCTGATCCATTGGCTAGATGCGCTGAGTTGAGGCGAGTAGGCTGGTATAGTCAGATGTATATAAATCCAAATTTTTCCCCCTCAAACTTGACCAACGGATTTTTGGACTGGTGCTTCTGGTTTTCTGGTACTTCTGGTACTTTGTGAAAACCATGCACTTTTCGGGATATCTACCCACTGAAAAGGTGCACTGAAGATTCCAAAGTGTTCCTTGAGCTAGGGCACACTTTTCTAGATGGCTTTGGGGTTGAAATTCTTCTTCAATAAAAAGCTCTAATTTTCATGTACAACAACAATGACGTTTTTCTTCTTCTTGTGAAAGATGTTGTCTTCAGCTTAGCTCTGATACCATGTTAAGGTTTTAGCTATTACTAGGTTTCTTTTAAATTTAATAGATAACCATATCATAGATAGGATCACTAAGAAATACACAATCACAAGAAACACATCATTTATCTTGGGAAACCTTCATGGGAGAGAAAACCCAACAAAAACTTCCTTAATATAGATAGCCAATACAATGCCAAGAGAAGAAGCCAAACAATACATAAAGTCCTCTCCCAAGTAGTGCGCCTCTCTCTCTCTCTCTAATTCTCCAATTGCAGCTCAAAACTTGCACTCTGATGAACAAGTAAGTGAGTGAACAAATGAGGTGCTGACCTCTCTTATTTATACAATCTAGGAGGTGCTGAACTGAAGTGTATTTTCACTGGTAGGGCCGACTTCTCATTCTTCCTATTACAATTAGGGTTTGACCAATCCGCAAAAGGGGATTTGGTCATTTACAATGCCCGACATGATCAATCCACAAAAGGGGATTGAATTAATGAATAATACATCAATAATAAATAAAATACTCTTTGCAGTTACAATATTTCAATAGGGGAGTGTGTAAAGAGGCATGGGAAGGATCTCGATGCAATAGTTTAAAATCTGAGTCAATAGTTGTATCTAATAAATTGAAAATGTTGTGGCCAAAGGGTTTTTCAGGGGTAGGGATAGGATTGGATGTGTTAGTAACATTTCTTGTTCGGGGCACAAGAGTATTCAAGTCTGCAGGTTGCATGAGGAGTGCCCAAGCACAACGCATAGAAGAAGTCATTTTCGGACTTAAAATCAAGCGAGCGGGAAAAATTATGGTGTCAATGGTCCGGATCCATCCATATGAGCAGATCAACGGTCAGCAGGAAATCGCTGGTGGCAGAGTTGAACCAAGATTAGGTGCGATAGATGGCGCCCATCTTGTATGCAGGGAAGAGTAATAGCAGTCCATCTGAGGGACGCATGGCGCGAGATCCAGTCACGTCGGTTTTTTGGCAGTCGCGAGTCCAAGGGGTGAAGGTTTTATGTTATCGCATATTCTGAGACCCTGAACCCCGAAGCGCTAATGGATCCCAAAGTCGGGCCTGCAGTATCAAGGGGAAGTCTCAGCCGTCCATCTGAAGCGGACACCTGGCGCGCGATTAGGCTCCTCCCCTATTCACTCATCGCGATACCGATGCACAAAGAGCAGTCCCTTCATGGCCACGAACGCCGAAAGCACCTTTGGAAATAAAAGCAGGGTCACGGTCTGTGGTCATTTGGGAAACAAAAGAGCTAAGCAAAAGGGGGCCAAAGGCATCGGGTCCATTCGCTGAAAGGTTCATCGTGTTCTCTAGGTGTCATTTGATTCGACCTCAAGCCTAGTTTTCTCTTGGAGTAAATGAAAGCAAGAGCTAGTAGTTGAAACCTCCTTTCATGCATTAAGTATAGGGTATGGAGAGTCTGGCAAGCGGTCTGCTTGAGAGGGTCCTATGTACCATTTCTTCCAAAAAATCCATGCCAAGTCTTCGACCAGCCGGAGGAGGTCTGCACACGCTAGCTTGGCTCTTAATGGCTCAGCTACTTCCCTTACAGGAGCCATGCATAGTTAAGGTGGCGTCTGACAAAGAATAGCCGTCCGAATTTGGTCGAGGGGACACCAAGTCTTGGGTACATGATCGGCCAGAGTCTACATGCGCAGATTGTTAGAATACATGTAGACGCAATGTTTTTAATGGAGCGTCTTGTTTTTGTTGCTATTGTTGTTTTTGAGAATATGTAGGCATTTTCACCATTTTTTGTAGGGGATGGATGGTTGAGCAAAGCTCCCGTTTGTAAAGTTTTGATGAAGTGTTGGTCGCTCTGGTTAATGTATAAGGCATTTGAGACTTCTTACTTTATGGATGTCAGCCTCTTTTTCCATATATTTGTTTACTGTGTTAGAACAACTCGGAATTGGAGGATCTAGTCGAGTTGCACTGTTGTAGGATGATGTAGGTTGGATCACTACAACAGTCGCAACGTTTCTAATCAGTTCTTGTGTTTTCTCAGCGCTGGAATGGCTTGGAATTGGACGATCCAGTCGAGTCACCCTTCAACTCGTTGAAACTCTGGACCAAGAGGATATTGGCTTCTGAGTTTTTCTTCTTCAAGCTTTCGAAGGCCTATTGCCCGAGGCAGTATTTCTCACCCTTCTCACAAGTCTTCCATCTACCACCCTTTAATCAACTTACTGACGGAAGTTGGATCAAGACCTCCCTTGCTTTCTACATACCAGACCCAGTTTCCTAAGTTAAAGCTATATCTTCTTGAGTCTTTACCCATTCGATCACCCCATTAAACAAATCGTGACAATAAAAACTGATGGGCATCGGGCTCTGCTCCTGCAAGCAATCTAGGGGTGTCTTCCGACGCTAACATTTATGGCATCGTTGTCGGGAACTAAGTTGAAGATTTTCCTTGGGAAGAATGACATTGAGCCTCTGATTCTGAAGGTGCATCAAACATTAGAGCCCTTCAAGATTGCTACTATGAACCTAGCGACTCCACTGTGGTGACTCCAAGGTTTCCACATCACTGTTTCAGCTGTGGCTATTGTTAGCACACCTGAAAGCTGACCCTAAGGAGCTTTCTTGAGAAGGTTTCAGCAGCTACTTTTTCAGCATGAGAAGTTTCCTGGGGTAACAACAATGTTAGGATTTGGCCTTTGATGGTGAACAAGGACCACACACATTCGAAGTTGCGCATCTTTCACCTGGCGACTCCACTGGTTCGATATGGAGAAAATCCTTGCTCGCAGGTTTGCTCCTTTTAATTTTTCTGCTATTCCTGGTTTTCCTAA
>JZKD02S2022189.1:2313667-2325338 GCA_000966675.3 Picea glauca
TGAAAAGAATGGAGGGAGGAAACAGGATCAACCGAGCCATACTTCATCATCACGAGAGTAACGCCAAATCAACAGTCGAAGAATAGAATCACCTATAATTATAGGACCCCAACAATGTGTACCATTTCTTCCAAAAAAGCCATGCCGAGTCTTCGACCAGCCGGAGGAGGTCTGCACACGCTAGCTTGGCTCTTAATGGCTCAGTTACTTCCCTTGCAGGAAACATGCACAGTTAAGGCGGCGTATGACAAAGAATAGCCATCCGAATTTGGCCGAGGGGACACCAAGTCTTGGGTGCACGATCGGCCAGAGTCTGCATGCACAAACTGTCAGAATACATGCAGATGCAATGTTTTTAATGCATCGTTTTGTTTTTGCTGTTGTTGTTGTTTTTTAGTATATGTAGGCGTTTTCGCCATTTTTGTAGGGGATGGATGGTTGAGAAAATCTCACGATTGTAAAGTTTTGATGAAGCGCTTGTCGCTCTGGTTAATGTATAAGGCATTTGAGACTTCTTACTTTAAGGATGTCAGCCTCTTTTTCCATCTCTTTGTTTACTGTGTTAGAACAGCTCGGAATTGGAGGATCCAATCGAGTTGCGTTGTTGTAGGATGATGTAGGTTGGATCACTGCAATAGTCGCAGCGTTTCTAACCAGTTCTCGTGTTTTCTCAGTGCTAGAATGGCTTGGAATTGGAGGATCCAGTCGAGTCACCCTTCATCTCCTTGAAACTCTGGACCAAGAGGATCTTGGCTTCTGAGTTTTTCTTCCTCAAGCTTTCGAAGGCCTATTGCCCGAGGCAGTCTTCCTCACCCTTCTCACAAGTCTTCCATCTACCACCCTTTAATCAACTTACTAATGGAAGTTGGATCAAGACCTCCCTTGCTTTCTACATACCAGATCTAGTTTCCTGAGTTAAAGCTATATTTTCTTGAGTCTTTACCCATTTGATCACCCCATTAAACAAATTGTGACAATAAAAACTGATGGGCGTCGGGTTGTGCTCCTGCAAGCAATCCAAGGGTGACTTCCGACGCTAACAGGATGGACCAGAAGCTTGTGGTGGCATGGAGAATCCTTCTGACGAGGGGAATTGTTGGGATTCCATGTTCACAACGTCTTGGTAGGGTACAAGTGGTAGACAAGGGTAATTGATATCAAGTTCACTTTCTCCATAAGATTTTACTCGTATGAGGAGGGGTCCAAGAGGATCAGTCAAGGGTGGATTTGCAGGTAGTACAAATCCCTCTCAAAAATTGGTTTCCTCTGGTCGTTCAATCAAAGGAGTAAGAATACTTCTAGATTCAAAATGGCGTTCCTCCTTGAGTTCTTCACGAGGATGGTATTAAGGTGAATTAGGAGGCAATGTTTCATAATGTAAAGGAGAAAAACCTTGCATCATCCGAGACCTATAAAAGTATTGGTAGGATAGGATGAAATTATGACAATGACAATCCTAAAGCAAACTAAGAGAAGAAAATAACACATGCTAAAAAATCTAGGAATCAAGCAAACAAACCAAGAATTCTCACAATGATGCTACTAGTTGGTGATGAAATCCAACATTGTAGGAACTCGTGAGAAGGGTCCAGGGTGAGAGGGTAGATCAATTACGTTGGCAGCCTTCTCAACAAACTTACACCTTGGTGCAAGCTCCCCAACGGTCTATCTGTGGGTTTTCGTCCAAGGAGCCCGAGTGAGTTTGACCAACGTTTTCTCCAGGTATAGTGAAGAATCCCCTTTACCATCACCTTGTGTAAAGGCCCTAAATATTATGGAAACTAATGTCACCAACACGTAGACATCCTTGGGGCGGGTACAATTGAAAGTCGGGTCTGAAAGTATGGGCATGATAACATGTTTGAAATTATCCAAGAGTACTAAAAACAAGAGGACCGAAAAAATCTCCAAAGGACCCCAAATGGATTTGGGATTTGTGAATTTTTGAGACCAAATGAAAAAAACCAATTCTCAAGAAGAACCCCGAATATACTCTCATTCCACTAGGTTTGGTTAGGCCTCAGAGGGGTAATCTCTGCTTCTCTCCTACACGTGACCTCGTGTTTCACCCCTATGTGAGAGGGGGTTTTCAGATATGCCTAGAAGAAGGCTAGATTTAAGCACTCTTTAGTGTTATATGGTTTGTTTTTTGTGGTCTTGAAGAGTTCACTCACTTTTCTTACTCCAAATACCCTAAACCCGGACTACTGTTGCTGTTCTAGAAAATGAAACTTAAATTTTATCTAGTGTTCTAGAATGTCTAGTAAATTTTATTAACCCGTATTCCCTTTTAAAGTTTTTTTTTTACTCAAAAGGTTGTGTGGAAGTGGAACTTGTTATGTGTAAGGACTCAGTACGAAATATGTGAAAAATAATGAAATTTCAAGAATTTTCTTTTCAATGAATCTTATTTACAGGAGGAAGAAGAATATCTTTCTTTTTACTTCCTTCACAATAGAACACCCTAATGCATACCGATTCAATTTTTTTCTTGCGAAGGAGAAGAAAGGAAAAATTTCCAACCAAACTATTAGATGATTTTCTACATTCTTAACCAAACACATATTGTTTCAACCATGTTCTAAAGCACTCTAAATGCAATGTTTTTTTTTGTTTCTTTTCTTTTTTCAAACTATATGAAAAATGAAACAAAATTCTTCTTCAACTTTCACTTTCGGTCAACAATGTTTTGTAATGAATGCAAAATTTGGGAGAAAGAGACAAACAGGAAAACTTTAAGAACACAAAAATTCAAGTCTTGACAATAGTTTGAAGGGTTCGGAATTTTTTTTGGGAAACAACAAGAACTCAAACTAATGAAACAGAGACTTACAAAACAAAAAGGGAAGAAATGAACCTTCTCAAACAAATACCAATATCCTTCTACTTAATTGAAGGGATTAGACTAGATTATTATGATTGTACCCATCAATCACACAAGGTGACGAAGAGGAGAAGCTAAATTTCATAAATTTCAAAAGAATTTGAAGTAAAACTAGTGAGACAGGCCTAAGGCAGGTCTGGAGTGTTGAAGGAGACTAGTGGAAATGAACTTGAGTAAATTTTTTGAACGATAACTATTTAAAAGGGGTTTTTAATAGGATGGTTTCTCCTTGCAAAGGGAGACAGATAAACCTGGTCGCTCCCAGTAAGAGAAACATGGCGACCAGAAGGTATGGGGTCACTCTGTGTACACTGGGAAGGTGCGACCAAAATAGAGAAATGAAAAAAATGCTAGATCTAGATGAGATACATCAGATACAAGGTGGATATTTCTTCAACTAAACTCATGAAAGAGTACAACAAAGGTTGGGAATCAGATCAAGACACTTAATTGGATGAAGATATTAGAAATAAAATAGATGAGTAAGGAATAAAACACATAAAGGGCATTCCCCAATATGGTTTCCAATATGTTGTAGGGATTTTGAGCCCTGCAGGAGCTGAGCTCCCTTAGGTTCTTCCTATACCTAATATAGATATAGATATTTAATATATGGAAGTTTCAATATCTGATCTATATGAAAAAGGTAACTAGGATTCTTTATAAAGAGGAAGTATACTTGATTTCCGAAGGTTGTTCCTGCACGCTTCTGTTTGGTTTCCTGTGCGAATATTATTCTTTCTCCAAGAGACAACAATCTGTAGACAATGAAACAAGATCCTTTCCAAGATCAATGTATATGCATACAAATCAATGACAAATCTGCTAATAGATTGTAACACATAACTCTATTAATTTTATCTAGATGAATATACACAAGAAAATAGACAATTGAATAGAGGGAAACATCTAGTACACCCTCTATTAATTACCGAAACAACATTACAACTTAGAAATGAAGATGTTGATGCAACAGTCTCTTTCCAATTTCCTTTCCCAAATTTGGTAGCAAAAGTAGCAACATAAGTTTACTACCTCTTTCCTCCCCCCTTCCCATGGGAAATGGCTTGGTTCTTATAGGGATTTAGGGATAAGGCCATATAGTTATTAGGATAAGATCCTCTAGCTCATAATGGAATCCTTCTCGAGGTTAAACCCATAGAAATCAGTGGGAGATCTCATCCATTGAAACCAAATCCAAAAATGGGAGTTTCTAGGTTTGGTCACTCCCTAGAGACATAGACAGAGTGACTAGTCGCTCCCTGGAAAGAAAAAAAGGGTGACCAACCCTTTTGGTCTCATCCTTAATGAAGGAAAAGAGCGACCAATTGGAAATTAGGATGTAAACTCAGGGGGGAAGTGGTGAAAGTTGTTGGATTGGATGGGTAACCTCTAGGAGATGATGACACAATGGTTAGGAGGTTAATAACTCTATAACACAAATAAGCACTTATTTCATGAACCACTCTTCCCCTTTGTTTGTGATGGTATGTAATACTAACAATAGTTTCAATATCCTTTGGTTTATTCTAGATAATTATCTTAGGTGGGTCTTGACTGTCACCTTCTTCCTCAAATAAAAAGGTATTAGAAAGTGATGTACTAAAACCAAACAATGTAATATGGTTCATGAAAACGTGATTGGGATCAAAACCCTTAATTTATTCTTTAAATTTTAAATTGTATTGATCCAACTGTACTGCAAATTCATAGATTTTTGAAATATTCCTTAACTGAATTTCTCCAACTTTCCATGGTAAAGGAATAAATTATTTATTTCTTTTATCATGAAATAAATGTATACAAAATATATATTGTCTGGCCACCTCTGTAACAATCATTTTATCAGGAACATAGTATGAGAGATAAAGAGGCCTTTCACAAGAACAATAAATTCCAACAATATTGTAATGTTCCATATTTTCAATACTCCCCTTTTTGTCTAGGAAGGTTGATGCTTCTAAATATAGTTTGGATATTTTTGGCCCAAAGACAAGTTTCTCGAAAGAAGAAACACATCCATTATAAACTTCATAGAAATGATAAGTAGTGTTTTGTTACCATATTGGTACTGGGTCAATTTTACATTCGACTTGCCTTCCCACACTCAGACCCTTAAAAACATGATAATAAGTAATAGAAAATATCAAATATGAGGACATATGAAATATCTTGTTTTTCTTGAAATTTGATAATTGAGAATAAATTTCTCCAGGTATGATCTTAACCCAGTCGAAGATTGCTTGTTCATGAACTATGAAATCAAAAATATAAATATCCAACTAAGGAATATTGGCTATAGAATATTGACCTATTACTCTGGAAAAAAAGAATGTTATCTCTCAATAGGGGTTTTTCAGAGAACTAACCTAAGTATCGGATATATCTTGAGGCATTGTTGTTGGATATTCAAGATACTCTTGCAAGATTTCTAGTCCACTGTCTTTTTCATTCAAGAATATTCTGGCTTCATCTCCCTTGAACATGATTGTTGGATAGAGAAGTTTTAATATTCTCTTGAAGATTGATGGTGATAAAGAAACAAGAGACTCTCCTTGGAGATGGATCATCCTTTGATTTTTATCAAATTTATCAAGACACCAAGAAACTATCTCTCTAGAATCATAGACTTTGGGTATGCAACTTGCTAAAGCAATGCCTGATGTCCAGATTTTCTTTTCATTCCTTTCTGGTAATGGAAGCGATGAATAATACCAATATGACCTAGACCATTGGAATCTCTGGTCCTCCCTCCCAAACAAATTCATATTATCACCACATAATTGTTCTCTTCTTCCCATTGTCATTTTGATGAAGTTGGTGAATTCTTGTACAGTCACTTTGAGACGTTAATTTCAAAGTAAAAATATTTTTGATATTATAAATCAAAGATCTTTCTTCAAAGGAAGGACTAATTGAAATAAAATTCGAGTTAATGCATAATTTCCTCGAGAAGTATTCCATTAATAATGACCTTTCAATATTTTAATTAGCTTTTATCCTTCGTAGAATTAGCATTAAATGTGTCTTGGGGAAAGTGACAAGATAATGCATATATCATAGTGGAGGATTGGACGTGAATGATAAGAAGTGTTATAATGGGGGTGAACCAGTGGGTTCATCGACACACGGTGAAAATAAAAAAAATTGTTAAGTATGGGACTGTCTCAGTCAGATGTTAAGAGAAGAGAATTTTCAAGAGTTAAGACAAGTGAACCCACAATGAAATAAAAAATTGTCTAAGTGTTGAGTAAATAAAATTTCAATAAAATGACTAAGTGTCATAAATCAGTCGGTCGAGCATACAGTGAAAACAATCAAATGAATCAAATAAGTGGTTCAAACCTGCCAACCCACAGTGAAACCAAAAATTTCTAAGTATAGTGCAATATAAGGGTCGCAGAACATAGAGTGCATTTTGATGACGATGAGGTTTTGGAATTCACAAGATAATGTAACAAACCCACAAAACAATCAAGAAGTTTCTAAGTATGGTACATTTTGGTGGTAGTAGAGTTGAAAGGTTCATTTCAAGGGTTGCAAAGGTTAAAACTAGGCTCATGAACCCACTATAACTTGAAAATTTTTATAAGTATAGGAGCATGATATAATAAAGGGAGAGACTTAAGACTTAACATATTTTAAGATCAACAACTAGCTCCAACTCTGGGATACAAACCCCCTGTGGTTTACTGAGAATCTATAATCTCACCCATTGGGAATGGAGTCAGTATAAGGAAAAATTTGAAGAATAAAGTATGTACAAAAAAAGATAAAACTATGTATAGATGATAGCAAAATTAATCAAGAGATGAAACTTTTAAGATATTTTCCATTGACTGACAACATTTCAATTGTTCCCTTCATGTCTTTGAGTAGATAAGAATTGTATCCCAAGACCTTTTCAATCACATAGGGGCCAATCCACAATGCTTCAAAGTTTGTGTGCAAAGAATATTTATCCTTAGCTTTGTTCCACAACAATACTAATTGTCCTTTTTGAAAATCTTTGGCTGAAGAAATTTGATCAAAATATCTTTTTACAGATTGCTTCCTTTTATTTATTTTCCGCAATGCCTCATTTATTTTTTCCTCCATATGAATCAACTGATTATACCTTCTTGTAGAGGAGATATTTCTTATGTGTCCTCATAATTTACAACATATGACAAGGCATTCAGTTCTAGATGAATTGAAATTTTTTCTTCTTTCCCATATACCAGTGTATATGGAGATAACCCAATCCTATCTTTCGGTGTCAATATATTGGCCCATAATGCATTTATTAATTTTGTATGCCAATTTATTTGATTCACATCAATTGTTTTCTTAAGGATTTGGATCAATGTTTTGTTTTTAGATTCAGCTAAACCATTTTCCCGAGAATAAAATTTTGAAGATTGTCCCATTATAATACCAAATTCTCCACAAAATTTGGTAAACTTTGACTTGATAAATATTGATCCATTGTCTATGATAAAATTCGCTAGAACCCCAAATCTTGATAAAATATTCTCTTTGAGGATACTTATGAGTTCTTAAGAATCATCCTTCTTGAGGGCTACAACTTCTTGCCACTTTGTGAAATAGTCGGTTGTAGTAAGAATATAAGAATGGCCTTTTTTAGACTTAGGATTAATTGGGCCAATGATGTCAAGTCCCCACTGTACAAAAGGTTCTTCAACTATTATAGATTGTAACAACATTGTTTCCCTTTTCATTTTTCCAGAAAATATTTGGCAAGAAATACACTTTATGATCACTTCATATGAATCTTTAAAATGGTTGGCCAATAATAGTTTGCTCTCATAATTCTATGTGCTTTAGCTGTAGGTGAAAAGTGTCCTCTGTAGATTCATTCATGAAATTCAACAAGCTCCTTCCGGGATTTCATTGAATCAATACATCTCAGTAACATTCCATCAAAATTTCTTTGAAAAAGTATTTCAACAACAAGTACATATTGGTTTTCCTTCATCTTTAGTGCCCTTCTTTCTTTTGAAGACATACCATTTGGTAATTGGCCAGATTTTAAATAGAAAATGATAAATCTTTTACCATTCTATCATAGACGAAGAAGATCCTGTTGAAATTGATATGACCCCATTTAGTGAATCAGTCCATGCCATAAGTTTACACAACCCATATCCTTTGAGTGCTTTCAATGGCTTGATCTCAATATCATATTATTGATTTTTTGCAAGCCAATTTTCCCACTTCCCCTCTCTCAAATGTTTATTAAGGAGAATTTTCACTGGAGATGTTGGAACATATGATATAACATGAGATGGAAATATGTAAGTTATGAAGTGTGCCACTTCTTTAACTGAAGAAATATCTTTCTTCTATATTTTTGAATATCTCAACTCATAGTCATGTAAAATTTTACTCATAAAACGTATTGGAAGTTCTTCTCCTTTGAGATTCCTTTGTGTTAAAATAGAAGCAATGATCTCTTATGAAGTAAAGAAATATATGATAAAATATTGGTTAAAGTTTGGACTAACAAGAACTGGAGATGAGGTAATTACATGCTTGATCTTAGCAAATTCTCCTTGAATTTCTTGTTTTCATTCAAATTTTTTATCCTTCTTCAACAAGACATTTATTCGTTTCACAATTGTGTCATAACTTGGGACAAACCTCCTTACAAATTTTATCTTTCCAAAAAATGATTGTACTCCTTTTCTCGACATTGGAGGGATCAATTAATTGATACCTTTGACTATATCTAGATCAATGTAGATTCCTTCTTTACTGACTATATGTTCCAAGAGTTTTCCCTTTGACATTGCAAACAAACACTTCTTGGGATCCAGATATATTCCGTATAATCTACATTGGTCAAATATTTTCCTTAAATTCTCAATTCATTCTTCTCTAACTCTTGAATGAATGGTAGGATCATCTTGAAAATCAACCATAAATTTTCCAACTAAATCTTTGAAGGCATGATCAATTTCCCTATGAAAAGTTGCTCCAACATTTTTCAAGCCAAAGGGCATGCATACATATGCATATGCTTCCCAAGGTGTGATGAGAATAAATTTAGGCATGTCTTCTTTTGCAACAAGTACTTGATTATATCCAGAGAAACCATCTAACATGGACATTAGAGTTGAACCAAACACTTGTTGCAAGAGTATTTTCATGTTAGGGAGGGGATAATTTTCTTTAATGCTTGCATTTTAAAAATATCTAAAATCATCAAAAATACAAATATCCCCACTTTTATTTCTTACTATGACAGGGTTTGAAATCCATTCTGAGTGTCTAATCGAAAAAATTATTATGTCCTTTTTCAACCTTTCTAACTCAATTTTTTACCAGGCGATTTATTCCTTCTTTCAGTGGTATTATATGTTGAAATATTTATTTATCATACTCCTTCAAGTCATCATACGTGCATGCAAAAACATCATAATATTGTTTGAAGAAAGCAATGTTTTGGTCAACTTATTTTTCAATACAACTAGTACCGAGATTCATATAGGAGAGTCTTGTGTGCCAATATTTATTTTTTGAGTTTCCTGAATTTTTCTAATAGACACTTATTCTTTCAAGCTAGGGCATTTGGTTTGGTCTTCTCTCGTGAAAAGAGATTCAAAATTGATATGATCCTTTGAAAGGGGTATATGACTTTTGTAGATTTTAACCTTGTGCAATATTTACTGCAAACACATTTATAGTAAAAGAACATAAAATATACAATGGCAAATACAAACATTACACAGAGATTTTTCCCCTGGAAACCCAAACCGAGAAAACTAACATATTCTATATTCATTCATAGTGATACATTGTTTACAATACAATATACATATAGGATCCAACGACATCCAAAACCCTAACCCAATGGTTTGGATTAGTCAACAACCCTAATTCCTTAACTGGAATTAGAAATCCATCAGCAAAGAAACCATGTGCTGAAAAACAACCTAAATATGTGACATGTTTCCTGAGGTGGACATTTTTTTCATACACATACCCGTGCAAAGAATATAACACATACCCAACAACTTTGGTCTTAATGGTTTTCTATGACATCACTTGTATCAACCATAAATTCATCCAACTTCCCATAATTCTAAAAAACTTGAAGATAATCTTGATTATCAATATTTGAATGCATGAAAATCCTTTTGACTTGGAATGTTTTTTGATTATGTGAATCATCGAGATTGAATAAAGATGCAACAACCACCAGTGAGCCTACCTTATGATTCTTATCTCTTGGTATGAAATAAATGTTAAATGAATTGAAAGAATTCATGAGTTCATTTACCCTTTTGGCAAAAAAATTCAATTTCTCCTTTTTGATCTTGTACTTCTTTCTTATATGATTTATAACCAGTTCACAATCATCAGTTATGATCAAGTGTTTAATTCTCATTTGGAGTGCAAGATTCATTCCTTGTATCAATGCTTCATATTCAACTTCATTATTTGTACAAAGAAATTTGAGTTTGATGGCATTTGAATATATAACTAAACTAGGGCTTTTAAAAATGATCCCTACTCCACTCCCTGATTTAGAGTAGGCACCATCAAAAAAACATCTTCAAAATCCTTCAAAATAATTTTCTCCTTTTTGTTTTGAATTATTTGGTTGTTCTCAGTCAAGCACAACATAGTTTTGAATTCTGACATCAATATAGTCTTGCATTAATTCATTATTTTTTTTCCTTAAAGAAACTAGCTTTCTAGCTTCTCGAGGAACTTTCACCATTGTTTCATCTTTGTTTGGTAACATCATACATATTCCATCCTTCATGATGTAAACTCCAATTAGTTGTTGATACTGAGTGGGGGGTGAATCAGTATCAAGTACAATTTAAAACCTTTTTCAACTTATACTTAAACCATTCAACTATATCCAATGAGCAATGAACAATAGTATAAGATTTACACCAATACACCATAATACACCATGCACAATATATGTGAAATAATCAATAGTTATTGTTCAAGGGAAGTAATGACTTCCAAAGGTAGCTACAGCTTCCAAATGTAAAGGGAGGGATAAACCTCCAATAGGAAGATACAATCCTCTAATATCAAGAGATAGTTGAAGTCTCCATCCTTGCCCCTTCCTTCCACCCAAGAATATATGAGAGATAATAAAACTTTACATTAAATCATCACCATCAACCAATCATTACATAGAACCTGATGATGCTTCCCGAGACTTCTTCAATTTCTGCAATTCTTCAATTCTTGGAGTACTCTGATCCTATAGATAATATTACTCAATGTATTCTCTGAAACTCCTCCAATTTTCACTCCTTGAATCCTCCCCAAAAAGAAGTTATAGAAAGAATGGTAGACTTTATTCAATTCTGGTTTAATCAGGAGAGTGAACTTGCACAGAATGCCCCATGCACAATAAATAACATCTGATTCTGAAAATCGCACACAAGCAACTACAGTCCGTACTCTTTCTAGTGAAATTTGTCCCACTTGATTTGGATTCTTGATGAAGAAGTTATGACTGTTTTACCTGGAACACATGTTTATTGACTAGATTCAGGACTGGTCACAAACCCTATTTTCCACAAAGTGTATCTCCATAATTATAGCGAATAAAGAGATGAAATTTTTACCAAAGGTACCTTGATATGTATTCTCAATACCATAGTGATTTCACCATATGAATCGTTCTAGAAAATTTTTTTATAGAAAAAATGGTAAGATGACCTGAAAATAACATACCTTAGAACACATCACCAAAAGACTTCATCCTCCCTTGAAATCCGACCTTCTTTACTTCTTATTTCCTTTGAAATT
>JZKD02S2022189.1:2327330-2341547 GCA_000966675.3 Picea glauca
AAACTCCTCCAATTTTCACTCCTTGAATCCTCCCCAAAAAGAGGTTATAGAAAGAATGGTAGACTTTATTCAATTCTGGTCTATTCAGGAGAGTGAACTTGCACATAATGCCTCGCGCTCAATAATTAACATATGATTCTAAAACTCTCACACAAGAAACTAAAGTCTGTACTGTTTCCAATCAAATTTGTCCCACTTCATTTCGATTCTCGATGAAGAAGTTATGACTATTTTACCCAAAACACATGTTTATTGACTAGCTTCAGGACTGGTCACAAACCCTACCTTCCACAGAGTGTATCTGCATAATTATAGTGAATCAAGAGCTGAAATTTTTACCAGAGGTACCTTGATATGTCTTCTCAATACCATAGTGATTTCACCATCTGACTCGCTCTAGAAAATTTTTTATAGGAAAAATGGTAAGATGACCTGAAAATAACATACCTTAGAACACATCACCAAAAGACTTCAGCCTCCCTTGAAATCCAGCCTTCTTTACTTCTTATTTCCTCTGAAATTCGACTTGTATCAAATGAATGCATAATGATGTTTATTTATACCATTTATGTCACATCCTTTTAACATTAGGGCTGACCTGACACTTTCTTATTTTGTAATTATTTTCTTTAATTATCTTCAGGGCCTATATGTACTTCCTTCTTCAATTCACTTTGTCATCTTAAAAAATTCATTTCTCCTCAACCATGAGGATCCACGTGACGTGCCACATACCACTGGAAACAATATGATGTATACTATCCATTCATGGGTGTTGTATCTACATGTGAATTTTCCTTCATGTCCAAATACCTTCATCAATATTGCAGTACAAAACCCATGACTAGGGTTGACATCAATGACAACAATCAATCTTCCAACATTAGTGAGCACCAATCTCTTCCCAAAACTACTCCATAAGTTGGAGGAAATTCGACCAAAATGATAGTGAAAATAATTTTAATATGGGGCACTGTAGTTATCTAGACACATAAATATTTGATTTACCCATATGCTAGGACCTTCCATGAATCTATCACATAGATACTCTTTCCAGTTTCATAATACTTTGTGCATCCCATTCTCAAAGCCTCCATTACTGATAAGGGCATAACATTGTTGGTCGCTCCACTATCAACCAAAAAATTGTGTAATACTACAACATGATTTTCTATTGTGATGTAGAATGGAGGGACCTTACCCCTTGGTTTAGATGCTAAAATATTTTGCTGAAGCTTGGAATCTGTTACAACAACCTCAATTCTTGTAGTTGGTTCATCTAAAATCTTGAGACTATTTTCTCTTTGTTGTGGGATTTTTACATCTTTCATGAATGGGATAGTAATTGCCAACTTACTTAAGTCATCAATTACAATAGAAGTCATCTATGAAGTATTATTTATTTGATTCACAACTTCTTGTTGTTTTAATTTTTTTGGAACATTTGTTTTGTTTTTCTATTTTTGTTTTTCTTTTTCAACATTCTCTTTTTCTTTAAATTTATTGATTTGTGCCCTAGTTTTCACAACATTTTCTCATGAGATATATGATTCTTCATGTTCATCAAATATATGTATGGATGAATCACCTTCATCTGTATGTATAGATTCAATACTTTCATCTTGAATGATTTCAACTTCTTGGTTAAAACTATCAAAATTCTCTTAATAAAAAACTTCTTCCAATATGAAAACATTAGGGTTTTGCACCCTTGGTGCTCTTTGTCTATTCTCTTCTTAATTTTCGATTCTCTATTATTGAAAATGATTTATTGTCTCTTCCTAAGTAGGAAATCTGGGGTTTTGATTGTTTGGGGTAAAATTTTCTCCTCTTCTCAATCTTGTCAACTCATTTTGCATTTGTCAAATTGTTTGATTCATCTTAGCTATTTCTAGTATTTGTTTTGTCTCTTGAATTTTTATTGGATCATGTATTACATTAGGGATTACAACTTGAAGGATCCCTCCACCAACTCCTTGTTCCTTGATTTTCAACATTCCTCGAAGTTGCTTCCCCTTGATTTGAGATAGAAAGAAAATCCATTTGTATTTGGAATTTCCCAAGGATAATGTCGAGATCATCATTTGTTTCTACCATGATTTCTTCCATCTCTGTTCACTTTATGCATAGCTCCAACTAGGTCTTCAATTTGTGCAACCATGATGGAAAATTTCACATTTGAGGGCATTGCATTTTTGTAGAATGTGAGTATGACTAGAGCGTTTGATTTTTGTTCACATAATTGACTAACCAATTCTCAACCTCAAATTCTGAGTATTCTATTAGACCATTGAATATTTCCGCTAGTGTAGATTTAAATACTTCAATTTTTGTCTCAAATTGTTCCTTGGTCATAAATATTGAATTTCAAAAGATTTTTGTATCATCAACCTCTCCTGTAGTTCCAGCTAAATCCAAATCAATTAATTTTAAATAACATTCACCCCTTTTAACACTTAGAGTATCAAGGTCATCCAATATTTCTTTTAAACATTTTATTCTTTTTATCCAACAAGCCTTTAATTATTTAATACGAGCTAGGGAGTGCAAGTCTTCTTCATTTCTTTTATGCTCAGTCATATTTGAAACTTTAATAATAAAAAAGTGGCGATTTCCTCTTTATAAATCCTTCATCATTTTTCATATAAGATTCCAGGTAATGTTTCAAATTTGACATTTTTTATGCCAAAGAAATAAATCTATTTGTTAATTCCCATGTCTCAAGAATTAGAGACATTCTCTTTTGAATATTTTTTTCAATATAGCATCTGATGGCCATAACTAAACTTGATGTTCCTTTTAATTTTGAGCTAGACTCCGGTGTGCCACCCGAAGTATTCCAAGGCTTCATAGTGATAATTGGACTTGAAAATATTGGAGGTGGCATTAATACACTTTCTGATTCTTTGGTTCTTTTTTTCAACTGGGTGTTTTTGTTTTCCATATCATCAATCAATACTTCAAGTGCATCCCATATATCCCTATGGATGCAAGCAATAATGAAAGGTGGTACACCATTGAGATCTAATTTAGAATCAGATTTTCCTTGAATATTCCTATTCTTTGATTGTGATATTTCAAAAAATAATTTTTTAGATTTTCTATCAAATAGAGCATTATGTACTGTGAATGATTCCTCTTCTAAAAAGGCTTTTTTTTGAGTTTCAATTTCAGCTACAAGTTCCCCTCTCTCTTGAAGTCTCATCTCATCATGAAGAAATTCTATATTCTCGATATCAACATACAAATCCATGTCTTTAAGAACAATCTCATATTCAAGTATGGATTTTTCTACCTCTTGTTCGGTAGTTTGTCTTTTTCTTTTAACTTGAAGCTTATGAGACCACTCCGATTTCAACTTCAGAGGGTTTTGGTCACCTCCATCATCATAGTTATTGGTCGAAGACTTCTTTTGTTCTGGTGGCACTAATTGAAAATTTTTCTTGGGTAGGTTGATTCTATGTGATACATTGGGAGAATGAACACTTTTTCATTAATCACTCTTCCCCTCTATTTGTGTTGGTCTATAGTACTAACGACAATTTCAATATCCTCTAATTTATTCTCGATAATTATTGTTGGTGGATCTTGGCTGTCATATTCTTCTTTCGCAAATAAAAAGGTATTAGCAAGTGATGTACTAAAACCAACATATGTCATATGGTCCATGAAAAAGTGATTGGGATAGAAACCCTTAATTTCTTCTGCGAATTTTCAACTATATTAATCCAATTGTACTGCAAATTCATCGATATTTGCAATATTCCTTAACTGAATTTCTTCAACTTTCCATGGTAAAGGAATAAATTGTTTCTTTCTTTTATCATGAAATAAATGTACCCAAAATCTATATTGTTTGGCCACCTCTGTAACAAGAATTTTATCAAGAACACAGTATGGGAGATAAAGAGGCATTTCACTAGACAAATAAATTCTGACAATACTATAATGTTTCATATTTTCAATACTCCCCTTTTTTTCTAGGAAGGTTGATGCTTCCAAAGACAATCTGTATTTTTTCAGCCCGAAGACAGGTTTCTTGAAAGAAGAAACAAATCCATTATGAACTTCATAGAAATGATAAGTAGCCTTTTGTTTCCATAAGTGTTGGTACCATATTGGTATTGGGTCAATTTTACAATCAAACTGTCTTCCCACACTCATACCCTTAAAAACATGAAACTAAGTAATAAAAAATATCAAATATGAGTACATATAAAATCTCTTATTTTTCTTGAAATTTGATAATTGAGAAGAAACTTCTCCATATATGATCTTCACCCAGTCGAAGATTTCTTGTTCATGAACTGTGAAATATAAAATATAAAGAGAAAACTTAGGAATAATTGCTATATAATATTGACCTGTTACTCTGGAAAAAAGTCATGCTATCTCTCGATAGGGTTTTTTCATAGAACAAAACTGCATATTAGATAGGTATTGAGGCATTATTGTTGGATCTTCAAGATACTCCTGCAAGAGTTCTAGTCCATTGTCGTTTTCCTTCAAGAATCTTCTGGGTTCATCTTCCTTGATTGTGATTGTTGGCTCGGGAATGTTTAACATTCTCTTGAATACTGATGGTGATAAAGAAACAAGAGACTCTCCTTGGACCTAGATCATCCTCTGATTTTGATCAAGTTTATCAACACACCAAGAAACTATCTCTCTAGAATCAAAGACTTTGGGTACACAACCTACTAAAGCAATGCCAGATGTCCATATTTTATTTTCATTCCTTTCTGGTATTGGAATCGATGAATAGTACCAATATGACCTCGACCATTGGAATATTTGATCCTTCCACCCAATCAAATTTAGAGTATAGCCACATAATTGTTCTCTTCTTCTTGTTGTCATTTTGATGAAGTTGGTGAATTCTTGTACAGTCACTTTGAGACATTAATTTCAAAGTAAAAATCTTTTCGATAATATAACTTGAAGCTGTTTTTTCAAAGGAAGGATTAATTCAAATTAAATTTGAGTTAATGCAGACTTTCCTCGAGAAGTATTCCTTTAATAACAAACTTTAAATATTTTAATTAGATTTTATCCTACATAGCTATAACATGAAATGTATATTGGGGAAATTGACAAGATAATACATATATTATGGTGAAGGATTGAACGCGCATGATAATAAGTATTAGAATGGAGGTGAACCCATGGGTCCACCAAATCGTGGTGAAAACTCAAACAATGGTTAAGTATGGGACTGTATTGGTCATATGTTAATAGAAGAGAATTTTCAAGAGTCAAAACATGCAAACCTGTGGTGAAATAAAAAATTGGCTAAGTGTTGAGTAAAGAAAATTTCAATAAAATGACTAAGTTTCATAAATCGGTTGATTGAGCATTTAGTGAAAACAATCAAATAAATTGAAGAAGTGGTTCAAACCTGCCAACCCACAGTGAAACCAAATATTCAATGTATAGTTCAATATAAGGGTTGCAGAACATAGAGTGAATTTTCATGATGGAGGATTTTTGGACTTCACAAGATAATGTAATGAAACCACACAATAATCAAGAATATTCTAAGTATGGTACATTTTGGTGATAGCAGATTGGAAAGGTGCATTTTAAGGGTAGAGGAGGCTATAACTAGGCTCATGAACTCGCCATAACTTGAAATTTTTTCTAAGTATAGGAGAACGATATAATAAAGGGAGAGACTTAAGACTTATCATATTTTAAGATCAACAAGAACACATTATTTTGTATAATGCAAGAAAAGAAGAAAAGTCAATGGGTTGAAACAAAACTACACCATGAAAAATATGTTAAAATATGACAAACCAAGGTATCAAGTATAATAATGAGGGACACTAACTTTCTTGTGAATATTATTTAGGTTGAAACTAAAATTTTTTCATATAGTAGGACCTAAAACTTCTTTTGATAAGAGTTTGTTTTCCTTGGATGTAAGGAAATAGGTTAACGACCCAACACCCATATGCATTTTGCAAGAGTGAAAGTCTCCCCCCTTATGAAACACAAGTGGGTTATTTAAGGTGGCATGGTTTTCGTTGAACAATGGTGATGAGTTGGACCACATTGGAAAATAACAATTAGTCATTGTTGTCATCAGTATTGGTTAACCAGTGAGTTATGATAGGTTTTTCCACCTTCAAAAAAATAGAGAGAAATGCTTTTTATCCTTCTTTGATACGTTTATTATATCAGTCTTCTTGCAAAAACTATCGATGAGTTTCAAAAGGGAATTTTTAGCTTACCATTAATATTAATAAAATCAAGATTATAGTAATTAAATTTAATAAAATAATTTATTGTCTAATTTTGTATTGTGATAACATTGACAAATAGGTTCAATTTTACAAATACGTAGGCATAGATTTAAATTATCAAAACAATGTTTAGAATAAGATCATTGGTTGTTGAAAAATTATTATGAGATTGCAAACAAATGTAAAAAAAGTTGAATTAATATGATAAGGAAAACAAATCAATAATTTAGCTATCTATGTTATTCTATATGGTTATGAAGTTTGGCCCAAATAAAATTTTCATATTTCAACACTTCAATTATCTTGGTTATTTTTTAAGGTTATGAAGCTTGGGCTTACAACATCTCTCATGGGACTTGGAATAAAATGTTTCCTAACCTATAATTTTAGAATTAAATGCAACACTCCTTAACACTGCTTAGTCCATTCTCTTGATTAAATATGGATGTCCTTTTGTGGAGTCTAATGCCATGGTTAGATGTGGATTATATATCTAGAATATAAACACAAATTGGTCAATTTAAGATGGTAATTATATATCCATCATACGTAATATCCTCGTTTTGACCCTTTAGAAGTATTGAAAATGATTTTTTATATCTTGTAATTATTTTTTTCAATGTTATGTTTCGCTCCATGCCATACCTGGATCTTTGCTAGATCATCGCTCAAATTTTGGAATATTTGAGGGGAGATTGGTTGGAATGGGTTGCCAATTTGGGTGGTGCAAGATTGGGTTGATAGTGAGATTCATTAAATTGGGGAGATTTATACTAGCCATATATGATAATCTAGGAGTATGATGTGGAGGTGGAGTTGGTGGTGGAGGTGGTAGTTGTGGTGATACACCATGTCCTTCCATTGAAACTTATTGGTAAGCACCTAAACCTAATGAGGTTGAGCTCCTAGAAGGAGATCCTAAAGGCAATGAGTTTATCAAGGATTATCCTAGAACGATTGATCCTAACAATGTTTCACCCAAGAGTGAGTGTGAGTGGGTTGTTGATAGTCTAACTAAAGAAACATAAATACCATGGATGGCTACCATCACCAGAGAAATTCCCCTAATCCAACGAGAACGCCTAAGTGACTAGGGGTTTTTAATTATTCTTGATTATGTCAAGTACTTGTGATTATCAAATAGAAGGCCGATGAAATAGTTCTAACAAATGAAGACATAATCAAAGAAAATATGTTTGAAATGAAATATATGTGCGTATGATGCAACAAAGTTTTCAATGTTTTTCACTTAAATAACAATATGAGTTTTTGATGTAGGGGTATTTTTGCATGATGGTTTTGAAAAAATAAAATCATGTGTGGCTATGACTCTAATGACTTTCCACTCAGGTGTAATTTGGCCTTCCATAATCTCTCCATGAATGGGATTTGAATCCACTAAACATGACGAGTGAAGGTATGAAAGAGTTAGTTATAGTGAAGGGAATTAGGGGCATGTATCAATGGAATTGGAAAGATTTCACAACAACCAATGCTATCTATCTTAGGTGAAAATACAACCCATAAATTCCACTTGGGTAGAAATTATTTATATTGGATAATTATCTTGTTTGTCATCTAGTCGATCCATTTAGAGTGGAAAAAATTGGAGGAATTAGCTTGTAGTGCCATTTTAGTGGTAGGTCCCAGTTTGGAAAATTGGGATCTGGAACCTTTTGGGACCATTTTGAGGCATCAAATGAAATGTTTTGGGTTAAAATTTTCCCAACACAAGTAGGACTGTGTGACATTATTCTACACATTGAGACCTTTCCAATAGTGCAAAAATCACGTCAGTCAAAGCTCATATGAAAAATTTATTCCTCCCACAAGTTGACCTATCATGTTGACCACCATGGTATGTGAAGATGCCATGTCAACCCCCATTATTCATGAAGATGGTCTAGCAAAACAAGGTGTTGATGTTAGTGGTAGCATCAGATGGGTATTTCCACATAGGTCTATGTGTCTCGATGTGTGGAAATCGTCTGAATCCTTCTATCCTTGAATTTACTTTAATTAATGGAATTATTAAAGTAAACTACTTTTATCAATTAATTATGTAATTGGCTAATTGAGTTATTTAAGAAAAGTGATGAAATTAATTAGCATGTTTCTAACTATGAAGTGGGTGTGAGAAGTAATATCAACCGTCAATCACTTTGGAGATTAGAAATAGATTATAACTCATGATTATAAAAGAAAGGCTAGGGTGAAGGAGGAAGAAAATTGATACTTGAGATTATTGAGAGTAGAGAAGGAACTTTGTTTTCAAGAGGATTGGATCATGAAGGACTATGATTCAAGATCTTAGATAGGTGGAGAAGTACTTCCATCTAGATATCAAGTCAAGGAGAAGAGAGAACAGAGGAAACACAAGTGGGTTTCAGTCAGAGGAAGCCACAGGAAAGTGTCGCATCATACGAAGCTTGTCGTACAATCCTTCCATACATGTACGTGGGTTTCAGTGGAGATAGTAACATACATACGTGATTTTTAATGGAGATATTTCTGGGCCTTATAACAGAAAAAAATTTGCCAGGTTTTTTTGTAGTTTGATTTCTCTCAGTGGGAAATTATCCTTGTTACATGAGCCCTGATTTTAGCATAATAAAATCATTCTTAGCACTGGTTTTCCCTCTGGGGTTTTTCTAGGGGTATCTACCCAAAAATATTGTTGTTTATGTGTGTGTGATTTGGTTTCCTTGTATATTCTTTTTCTACATGTTTAGTTGATTACTCTGTTGTGCTTTAATTCAATAAGTGATTTATTTGGAATTAACCGTCGGGTGTTGGGTAGGAGAAATTTCAATATGGTATTAGAGCGCATGCTCTGAGGGGAAGCCAAATCTCACATACATAGTAGATCCATAACCAACATGCATAAATTGAAGGATGGATTTCATGGAAACAATCGTATTGAGGCATAATTAAGCTTTTGCAAGTTTACTAAGGTGTACGTGGGTCACATAAAGCAAAGTCACATACTTATGTGGGAGGATTTGAGAACAATCGTGTATACGTAGGTTACAATGGGCATAGTTGTGTACATACATTGGTTTTAACGATCACAATTGCATACATATGCAAGATCTAGTGGTGATAGTCACGTACAAGTCTGTACATATCAGTATAGGGGTAGTTTTTAGCAACAAATTATTTCCAGGATAGGTTATCAGGTCTTAGGGATGGCAACAACACTGTTGATATTTGAAGACATATTAGATGGAGCATCCAATTTCCTATATTTAAAAGAAAGAGCAACTTTGGAATTGAAGGAGTATGATCTTTGGGAGTTAGTGGATAAAGTAGTTTCTCCACCGATAGATTTGAAATATTTGGAAGATCACAACAAGAAGGAGATCAAATCAAAGAGGGTTCTCTTGGAATTTGTGAAATATACTTTAATCCCTCACCTAACCAAGAATAAAATGACCAAAGATACGTTTGATACCATGTTAGGGTTATTCCCTAGTAGAAACATCGATGCAGATGTCTAGATCTGATAATGTTACCAACTATCTCATTAGGATCACACATGTGTGTTGGGGCTCAGATATGTCCTATTTTCAGCCACCTTTCCCTTCACCATTCTTCACATTTCCTCACCCCATTAAACTTTCATGATATCATTTTCATAAATATACTTGGGTTTCACCTTATTATCTCCACTTTATTCATTTTAGTATTAAAAGGGAATTTGTGATTAAATATTAGAAAATTAACATGTTTTCATATATATCTCAAAAATGTGTGATCTTTGTAATGTGTAGGAATATGTGAAGGATTAATTCAAAAGGACTTCTCAAATACTTCCTCCACCATTTCAAGATTTGAGGAGATAATTCAAGCCTATTCCAAGGAGAAGTTCATGGAGATTTGGTTAACATATCTTATCCAAGATATATGAGAGATATGTCTGAGGATTTGAAGGGATTATATTTTGTAATAATGGGAAATAGGTTGAGAGAAAAGTGGATCTGTAATTATGAGATGGCTATCTTATGTTCAAGGATCTCATGTATAAAAGTGAGATCTCTCTCTTCATGAGGAGAGTAATCAGGATGGAATTAGAGTAGTCATTAAAAATAGTAATTAAGATTCAAGTAGAAATCTGGATTAGTCTTAGATTTGTAATTTGAAAGGGAAAGGGATTCTTAGATTTTATTCATGGTTTTGGTTTCCATGATTTCATTATTTTGTTATGAAGATTGATTTGATTATTGTAATGTAAGATTTCTTCATTTGCATGAGCTCATATATTTTGTTGTGTCATTAAACTCTTCACATGTTGTATTGCTTTTCCTTCATGTAGGTCACCATTCCTAGATTAATTTCATTTATGTAATTTCCCATTCCTAGATTAATTTCATTTACGAAATTCAATTCCAAGTCGTCGGTTTCAATTTCCTGCATTAGATTAATGATTTTATTTTAGTTGTATCTTAAACATTATATTAGATTAGTCTCACTTCAATCCTGCATATACTTTGCATGTGCTTCGTAAGTTTATGAACCTCAGATTGACAAATTAGATAGTTGGGAAAGTAGTACAAATCAATTAATACAACATTAGTTTGGCTCAATATAACGACTATCATTCCCTTGTTATGATTGTTGTTCCTTTTGCAGGTCGTGTTGTTCATTTGAATGGAACAACTATCGTTCCTTTTGTTACAATTGATGTTCATTTGTAGGGGTTTCATCTCTGGAGGACAGGTATTGAAAATGGAAGGTAAGAACCTATGTAGGAAGCAAGTAAAGGGTTTTTGCCAGTGCATACCTTCGGATGATGCATAGAGGTTATATTTTAGGACATCTGTAAGGCCCAACATTTTGGAGCCATTGTCGGGGAAGCACGATGGATTGAGGTATTAGTTTCTTTTTCATTTCAATTCATGCAAGTGTGATATAGATGTGTTGTTAAGAGGTTGTAGAAGCTACTTGAGTGGAGACTCCTCATGTTCTCCCTACCAACTAGGTAAGTGTGAATTTCAATTTCCGTACGAGTAGTTTCAATTTCTGCAAGAGTAATTTTAATTCTTGCAAATTTCAATTTATGCAAGAGTGTTTAATTTCTGCAAGTGTGATCTACATGTGTTCATTCTAAGGGTGATAGAGCTGCTTCAGTGTAGATTCCTCACAATCCCTACCAACTATCAAGAGTGTTTAATTTATACAATTGTGAAGAGTAAATGTTTTCTATTTCAGTAAGAGTTCTTTTACTTAAGTTTTTCATTTAGATTTTAGTTTTGGGTGCTGTAAGAATCCTTTTTTTTTTTAACATGGTTTAACAATGAATTTCATCTTGGAACTGCTCACTCAAATCCTGGTAGATGTCAGGATTTCCTCTTCCCAGGAAGAGGAGATCTTGACAAGGATCAAAGATTCAAATACTCCTCTAGAAACAATTGAAGATCCAACATCTGAAGACTCTTATGCATCCGATGACGGACAATTGATCGAAAAGGAGAACGGGGAATATGAAGAGGACTTACAACATGATCAGAGTGAGGAACAACGTGCCTACAAAATCCTGATCCAACGATGGTTTCAAGCGAGTACTAGCTTAGATCCATTTAGTTTTTCTTTTTATTTTTCTAATTCACAGTTTCAAAACTAATTTTGCACGTTCATATATATTTTCGATTGTCCTTTGCGAAATTGAAAGACAACATATTATTATTACTGTTGCGTGCATTCCTACATTGGTTATTTGACTACACGTAACTAATCTCTCATTTTTAATTAGCACAGTATAGGTAGGATTTTATTTTCAAGTATTTTTTTATTATTTTGTTAAATTAAGTATGCTATCCTCCATGCTTCGTGCGATCATGAGGATTGGAAAGTAGGATGACTGATTGATTTCAGGAATATTAATTGATTGATGAAAACATTTTTTTTTTCCTAATCTATTTTTCGTCTGCAGTTTGTTTCCATTTGCTCACAAATTTGTAATAAATTTGCGAAATCATTTTTTATTTTTTAAAGATAAATACAGAAATAAAAATTTGCGCTTCCCTCTGCAAATCAAAACAATAAAATAGTAAGTACATTAAAAAATAAAAATAAAAAAATAATAATGAATAAGGTCTGCAATTCATACAAGATAAGAGTTGCGTTTTTTTCACGTAGAAAATCCAAGATGAAATAGTAGTTGAAACAATGTCATGACACCACTCTTCTCATTTCTAACCTTTGACCTAGTTTATTTTTGGTTTGCATGGTAGAAATGCCATGTTTTTTCTCTCGCCCCTTATCCTGTAGATGCCTGGAAATAACCCTGCAAACAAACAAAATATCATGAATTTTAAATGCGCAGAATAACAATGCAATGTATTCAACATTCAGGAAGACATTTCCATTATATTTCTCATTGACAATTATGCCATATGTTGTCCTTCATGTTCAAAATTTTATGGACTCTCTCGTACAGACATGTTGAAATGCTATTCATGGGGCTGTGCACTCTACATCATTCTTGTTGGCCTTTGCAGGAATATTTCAGGGAGTTATATGCTTGCAAAGAAAGGTTTCGATAAGAGACCACAACTTATGTATTGGTTTGCTGGAGGCATGGCTTCTTTGTTTGTCCTACTAGAGAAGAAGAATAGGTGAGACGAATTAGCTCTTTGATATCTCTGTCTAGTGGTACGCATTGAGGTTGCATGGAAGATCTAGACGGGATCAAGGTGCACACTTCAACGACTTTGCTGGAATAAAGGAATGGGCAGGTAAGGAACGATGAGGTAAGCAGATCCATTTTAACGACGAGGTAACTGATTGTGTATCAATTTGATTTATAGAAATCTTATTCCATATTTAACGATGATTGGCGATATTATTTCCAGACCGTCAACCTCCACTTTATATCTAAAATCATGGATTTTGATCTGGTGAAAATACATAACTAGACGTTATTATGGTCCATCAAATCCGAAATGAGTAGCGAGCTACCATGAAATTCAAATAGATTTAAAATCAGATTATTGACTGGCATGATCTAAGGTGTCTTATATCATTAGTAATGAGGAATCTCAATTTATTTATCGCATGGCATGGAAATGTCAAGTGTCTGGTTCATTTGCTAAGTTTCAGGCACAAAACTCTGGTCCCATACCATTAGTAAACGACTAGGGGAGATGCTAATGCCTTGAAAGAAGGATGGCATGGCTCCGCTTGGAAATAGGAGGGTAGGAAGATCCAAAGTGTTATCAACGCCCCTTTGGATACGTTTGTTGTGCAATATCACTTCCATGTTTAGTTCGGCGACCTTAGTGGCCCTAAACACAACTCATTAGCAGCAAAAGCGGGATGCACTCTGTCCATACATTGTTCTATTCGAAGGGGCAGAATGAAGTATAGTTCATTTTGTATGGCGTCTACTTTGGCATCTGTGTTGCAAGAATCCAAGATCTCATAGCCCACTATCTTAATCGATCTACCTCATCGAGTGAGAGAATGAACAACCAAGTGCAGAAACCATTTTGGGTCAAGTGTGGCATGCTCAAACAAATCAGAAAATTTTTAAAGCATTCTCTTTAGCATCTGAGGCTGTGTGCGTACTCCTTCAAATTCAGGAACCTATTGTTTGTGCTGCTAATGGATAAATTCATTTATGAGATCCTGGGGCCCGAAGACATGAAGGTTGTGTTGGATTTTTCCATGAGTGATTTGGTCTCTCACTACCTCTTCAATGGTCGTCCGAGGTTGCAGAATTTATTGAGCTCTACAATGGATTATTTCCTCACTTCGCTTTGATGACACACACACACAAAAAGTCATCCAGACCAATGCCAAGATATGCTCCAGGGCCATTCAGTTTTGAAATCCATAGAAGTGCATGATGATGCAATTTTCACAGTGTCTAGCATTTCATTTATTATTAGCGCTTGTAGGAATGACATCATTCATGGCGGCTTGGTGGTGCAGGTATAGAAACGTGAAGGTTTATGTGAAAGGAGGA
>JZKD02S2022189.1:2360753-2378034 GCA_000966675.3 Picea glauca
TTTCAACATTTCTTTCCACCTTAAATGCATTCTCTAATGATTTGGGTTCCCAAAGGGGAACCTCATGTTGAATGTTATCCTTTAAAGTTCCTATGAATACATCAATCAAGTGCTCGTTTAGAATATCTATTACCTTTATATTCAATCTTTGGAAGTTCTCATTGTGCTCGGTAACTGAACCCTTTTGCTTGAGATTTATCAATTGGATAAATAAAGTATTGCTCCTTGTATCCTCATAGTGTGCTATCATTTCTTCCGTGAAAATTGTCTAGGTGACGAGTGATTTGCGAGAACAAAGCCATCGATACCATACAAATTGATTGGGTTCTAAATATAAAGAATCAATTTGTACCTTTTTTGTATGTGGCACATTATGTAGATCAAAGAATTGCTCCATATGAAGTATCCATGTGATTGGGTCCTTGCCATCAAACTTACTCATATCGATCTTAGGAACTTGGTTGGTCTTCAACCCAAAGTTGGAGTTTCTCCATTCTTGATTCACCTTCCTTATGTCCTCATCATGAATTTCATGGGATGCATTTTCACTTTTAGGTGTCTTCTCTGTTACAAAATTTTTCAATACTTCCATGATCTCCTCTTTCTAACCATCCATCTTTGCCTCCAACTTAGCTTCCATCTCTTGTAGTTCATATTTTGTTACCATTTTCTTTTTTAAATCATTTATGTCCCTACGTATTTCTTCACCTTCATCGATAGTCCAAGTAGGATTGTCTGGAGGCTTATTTGGTGTAGAAGTTCCCTTTTTGGGTGGCATGTTGGCCAAGTATCACTTTTGAACCTTGATTTTGAGGTGGTTCTGCTAGACAATCTTTCTTCTGTTGTATCTCACAATTTTCGGCCCTTCTGGGTATGAAAATTTATTTTATGTAGTTCTCTAATATTTCTTCTCTACAATTCCATAGGTCTGATCAAAATTGGATGTACCAAGTGGAATTTATGGTAACTTCCCCACAACTTGTTGATTTTTGGCCTTTCCAGGAGATATCCCTTGTATAGCGTGCCCCGCACAAAATAGTTGATATAAAATTTTGAAACTAATACCAAAAATACTATAGACTGCCCACTATCCAATGAAACCAGTCCCACACAATTTGGACACTCTAGGAAGAAGTTATTATTGTTTTTCCTGGAACACCGTCTTGAGACTAGTCAGATACCCTATCTTCCACAGGGTGTATATACAAATGTAAGATGACCCAGAAGATGAAATTTTCATCATAGATACCTTACTAATTTATGTGAATATCCTCCAAAGTTTAGGGTCTGAAACGTTACAAAAAATATTTTATAGCGAAAATTCCGTAATGACTCAGTTTAGGATGATTCCAGAACCCGATCTTGTACAGGTTGTATCTCCGAAAGTATAAGGCCTCAGGAGCTGAAATTTTAACCCAACGTACCTTGATCCATCTACTAAATATCGTCCAAGATGTTCCTTCTGAAACATTGTAGAAAACTAGTTATAGTGAAAATTCCAAGGTGTCTCATATGTAGCAGAGAAACCCCAAGACCTTGAGCTCTGATACCATATGTTAAGAACCAAATATCAAAATAACATAGAAAAACCTCAAAATAGGTACTCAACGCCTTGAAAAAGAGATAATTTCAGATAATAAGCCTCTTCGAGGGGGAAAACTCCTTTTACCCCACATAAATGTTCAAGCACAAGATGATTCCAAAGGAAAATGTCTCCTTGGTATATATAGGAGACTAGGAGGTATAATTAAAACTAATGGAATAAAGCCGACATAAATAAAATAACATTACTAATGTAATATGCCCCAATTAAGGGGTAATGAGCCAATATTAGGGCTTAAAATATCTTTAGCGAAGCATTGTTCAGTGCAAGGACGATGAAGTTGAAGTTGTCTGAGGTTAGGGTGGTCTCAAAATTGGTTCTAGTTTCTTTCATTTTCTTCCTTGAAGAAGGTTTTGAAGGCAAACCTTCCTTTTCTTTGAGGGATCATCTTCATCTCTTGGTCGTGTGACCTCGTCTTTATTTTGTTTGACTTCTGTGCCAACTATCTCTCCGTCGTCACCTCCTCGCTCAGGTGAGATAGAAGGAGTATGTGCTGAAGTGATGTGGACATCCTGGGCTTCTTCATTCTTCTTGGTCTTTCTTTTTCCAGGTGTATCGTGCACAGATTTTGGACTATGAACATCAGAGAGCTCCATGGGGTCATTTGGGATGAGGAGTTATGCTGACCACTCCTTATTAATCTCTTCTAAGTCTTACTCTATTAGTTTGTAGTAGGACTATAACTATTGGGGATGCTCATCAGTGTGTGGGGTGATGTAGATGAAGTGGTGGTCTGCACTGAATTTCATCAATGGCCTAAATCTGTGAAGTGTGTTCGTGGTGATGCGAGGCATAGCCTAGATTGAAATATTCAATTGGTTGTAATAAGTGTGGAAAATGACATTGGACTAACACTGCTTTTTCATGTCGCTGGAGTACCACAGGGTACTGAACTTTGCGGCCAGTGGCTCAAAGGGCTCAACATCTAGGAAGGTTGCACCTTTCGACATCTCCCATGTGATGAAAGTGATTAATATAAGAAGCTAGCTAAAATGGAACCCGTACCCTTGGTCCTACGCTTCCCTGTAGTCCAGTTCTAGCTGGTTCACCAAGTATTTGGCCCAAGTCATATGTAAGCGCTCCACACACTTCCCTGCGAGGTCTAATACAAATCCGATTACTTGGGTCAGTTAGTTCTTTCGAACTAGCTTGCTTTCGATTAGATGAAAGGTAAGGCGCACTGCGTCACTCTAGATAGAGGCTACCATGTAGCCTCTCATGCCCTTCTCAACATCGCCATACATATCCTTTATCTTTAGCGCAAGAGTGTGATACATGGTCTTGCCGAGGTAAAAATCCTGTGGGTCGGGGCCCTGCATGCTTAGCCCTGTGATCTAATTGATCAAAGTTGGATACACTGTGATGTGACAGTTCAACCATAAGTATCCTCTGTGATAGTAGGAAAACAACAACTTGACACATGCGTTCACTTCTTGATGCCTCCCGAAGTGAGGAATATTAATTACATTAAGTAGGGTTGACTACACGAGGTTCTCGGTCCATGATTGAGCGATAATCTTGGAGTTCTTTCCTTTGGTTTGCGTCAGATATTTATGAGGGGTGAGCATACTTTAAGCCTTCCTGTCATCAAGGTTGAAGTCACTGAACTTCAATGTGGTGAGCTTATCCTGTTCGGCATGAACTGCACACAATTCTTTTGGAAGGTACGCAGTGATCAAAGCATACTCAAATTCGCAGGGTACACTATCACAAGTGATGGCGCTACTCAGAGGTGGTAGAAAAGAAGGTAGAATTCTCAGAATCAGTTTAGCGTTCACAAGATCATCTCTATGCTTAGTTCTCTTTTCTTCAGTTGGCCGAGATGGGCCGGCTCGAGCAGTCGACAGGGAGGCTTTCACTCCTTGTGTCGATGATGCATGTACACCTGTAGACAGTCCTCTTCCTGACATTGTTCTTTCAGCCATTAAGTCGATCAGAACTTCTGTCGCAGTTGCTTCTTTGATGGTGAGCTCTTCGGACATACCCGCTCGATATGGATATCTCAAGTTCTCAAAGTAACGTGGGAACTACAATAGAGTAGAAGGAAAAGGCGTAGTGATCACTGGGCAATATTAATCAAGGCTACGAGCTCAAATTCTCAATTAACAAAAATGTTCTTGTTGCACGGAGCGGTGGGATAAATAGACAACTTTTGTAACGGATCGCTTACAACAGATGTGAAGGCTTCATTAACTCCATTCTTTCTGTTATAGCGCGGTCCAATAGTCTGATGATGAACCTTTATTTATTTTCTGTTGTTTCAGAGCAGAAGTCGAACGGATATATCAGTCCCAATGGCTATATTGCTTCCTCATGGTGAAGTGCCATATGTCATTGTTCTAATGTCCCAACGAAGCTCAAATTATGTAATTTTTATTTCTCCAAGGTCTCCTCTAGAACCTACTGTAATCTTTCAGTATTAGCCCTTTTATTTCTTAACTTTCTATCCTTCTTTCTAGTGAGCTTTGTCTCAGTAATTCTTTTCTCATCCTGATTATTTTCTTCTTTGGTCTTAGTTACTTTGCACTGTTGAAATTCTTTCCTAGGGTTTCTGGCTAATAATTATTCTGTGCCTGGGGTAGGTAATTCAATCTCCTGGGGATCCTCTATTGTTCTCTTATCTTTGACATCTCGTTTGCTAGTATTAAATATCTGCGATCTTCTCTTTTGTTCCTCAATCAAGTGCGCGATCCTTCTGGTCATAAAGTCTTTTAACTCTTGCTTATTCTATTCCAAAAATTCTTCTTCTTCCTTTCATCTAGCTTGATCTCTATCAATCCAAGGTTTTCCTATTAGCATGGTAAACATGGTGCTATATTCAACAAATTTAATAATCTCAAAGTCTTCTTCTGTCGAAGTTCCATTGATAGTCATAGGTCTCTGAGTGAGCCTTCCACATAGGTTTACTAGCTTTCCTTTGAATAAACTTATTCCTCCTAGTGAAGGTATCATAGTAGGCCTTCCTATAGCTTCTCAAGTTATCTTTGGCATAATATTCATCTGTGTTTCCTCATCCAGAACACAGTCAATGTCGAAGTCCCCTATTCTTGCTTCGATGCATTTCTTCTCTTTGAAGATCCCTGATAAGCTGACATGTCAGTGGCCATTCAGTGTTTGTTTTATCCATATCCATACATTCTTTGATTCTTGTTGGTGTTCTTCCTTTTCTAGATCTACCTTAGGGTTCTCTTGACTCAGGTTCATTCCTTCAAGCTTAGCGATCATTCTAGGGCAATCCAACACTTCATGGTCCATAGCCTTACAACATAGATAACTAGGTCTTCCACCATGTCATTTCTTAGCAAGATGTCCCGGTCTCCTACAACTATAACAGAGGGTTAATCCTCTCTTTATTTTCAATGATCCCCAGCCTCTTTTTTACTGTGCACTAGGATCATGGTAGCTAACCTAAAACAAATTCTTTCTAGGATCCTGCATCCATTTGTTAGTCCAAACATTATTTCTATGCATAGGTATAACACATCTTTCTTTATTCTTATAAAATCTATTCATATCAAACCTTCTTTCATCTATTAACACCCTATCTTTCAAACTAGGACAAAACCTATCAGATATACCTAGATCCATACTCTAGAAACAAAAATTTCCACTTATATTACTTTTACAGAGCACAAAGCTTACAAATATTACCTCTTTCAATCAGAACTTCTCACTTTTACCTTTCTTGGAGCACAAAGATTTCATATCCTTCTTCTTTTTTATAGATCCGACCTTCTTTCTTTAGCACAAAGTTTTACAGATCAAGTAGAATACTGTGCACTAGGGCACATATCTACGCACAAAGATTTCACAATTTCAGGTTGAATCTTTGCACAGAGCATCCTCTTTCTTAGTTCCCAGCAATCACAGTTTCAAGTCCCAGCAACATAACCATTTGTTGGCATAGGGGAAAACCAAGGGTTCAACACTACAAGAGTGCACCAACAAAACCCTAACTACTGACCCTTTCAGCAACACCTGCGAAGCAGATGAAGTCTCACCCGAGGTAGAGGCAGGGGTGGTTGCAGGACTCAAGAGTCTACAACATTAGCTGGGATAAATATCTGTGATTATACAACTTAGTAAATCACTTAGCACCGTTAGTTGTTTAACATGCAATCATTATCTACTTCACTGATAAAACATAGCCTCGCAATACTCACAGTAATCTACCATATATAAGCACTTAGCATAAGTAAAATAGGTTAGACATAACTGATCAAGCACCGAGCATATTCATGTATATTATATCTAACATTCCATACATCATTAGCACTAAGCATAAGTAGATCTATCTAATCATCTCAAAGCACTAAGAAAAGAAGACATAAACACATTCAGACAAGCGCCAAGCAAGATAACACAGTGATTGCATGGTTCACCCCTCTCCTTGGGCTATGTCCACCAAATCTTCTTCTTTATTATCTTCAATCAGTCATCTACATGCACAGAGCCATACAAACCCCACTTCACATAGGACAGGAGATCTACGCGCACCTTGCCAGATCCTCCTTCCCCGAGTTAGGTTACAACACCAAATCTTCTACTCAATCTCTTACATTCACTTGCACTTATCCTTGCAAGTCTCACACAACATGCACAGAGCATATACAACTATTACTTGCACTTGGCACTTAGATCATTGGCCCTTTCCTACATTGCCTAGGAATCTATTTATACATTACAAAATAGGCCTAAACACGGGTAAACCCATGGGCTAACATCCCTTTCCCGTTCCATATTCCCAACAACCCAAAAAGAGGCCCAAAAGGGGGCTGAGATCCCGTGATCTCTTCTTTGTCTTGCACTCCTCCTTCAATAGGATTTTGATGTAATATACCAGATATAAAGAGTATGTAGAAAAGAAATAAAATGCTAGAAATGGCAGAATAACAACAATATAACTGGAACATTCACCACAATAGCACTGAAATGATATAAGAATAACAACATAAATAACACTTTGAATCTGAAATAAATGTTCACAGGCCTCTTCAAGAGGGCAACCTCCAGTCAACCAGATCTCTATGAAAATAATATCCAAGTTAGGGTTCTCATACCCTTGACTCCTATTTATACTAAATATGTCTATCAAAAGAACCATCTAGAGGAAGATCCTTCTAGAAGCAGAAGCTTCTATTAGGTATTCTTACATCCGACTTATTCTATTTTATTGCAAGGCCTTATTAATATTGACCTTTATAACATCTGAATAAATTGTTCTACCTATGTGCGGGTTAGGACCCTAAGATGTCCTCCCCCTTAAAAACAACCTTGTCCTCAAGGCTGGAGATATAGAAATTTTTGTAGAATGGTAGCTGGTTTCCAGGTGGCATCTGCTGGAGTTGTATCTTTCCACTGGATTAACACTTCCTTGATAGTTATCTGACGCAGGCGATGCTCATGCTGGTCCAAAACTGCTTGTGGATGTAGCCAAATGGATCCTTCTTTGGCTAACTCGGGAAGGTTGGTTTGAATTTAGCACTTAGTTCCAATCACCTTCTTTAAGCAGGAAACATGAAAAACAAGATGTAGCTTCGAATGACTGGGAAAAGATAACTGATAGGACACCTATCCCACATGCTTGAGAACTGTATAAGGACCATAAAATTTGGGCGCTAGCTTCTAACAATGCTCGGCCTTGAGGGAATTCTGCTTGTAAGGTTGTAGGCGAAAAAACACCTGATCCCCTTCTTCAAATTGACGTTCAGAGGGACCTTGATATTCTTGTTGCTTCATGCGATTATGTGCCATGACCAAATTATCTTTGAGGGTACAGAGAATAGCCTCTCAAACTATAAGTGTTTGGTCAACCACCTGGACCTTCAAGACACTAGGTAAGTATGAGAGAACTGAAGGTGGCTTCTGTCCATATAATGCTTCAAAAGGAGTCATGCATGTAGTTGTATGGTATGAAGTGTTGTACCACCATTCAGCTAGGGGTAATGATTGAGCCCACTAATTTTTCTTTTTCGAGGAAAGCCACCTCAAATATGTTTCCAAACACTTGTTTCCAACTTTTGTTTGACCATCAGTATGGGGATGATAAGTTGTACTAAGATGCAATTGGGTGCCTTGTAGCTTGAACAATTATTGCAAAAATTGCTTGTGAAAGTTGGGTCGCGATCAGAAACAATAGAGTGTGGGATGCCATGAATCTTGAAGACCTGATCCATGAAAATTTGAGCCACCGTGGATGCTGTAAATGGGTGTTAAAGAGAGAATAAATGAGCATACTTGGAAAGGCGATCAACAACCACCATGATGACTGATTTATTTTCTGATTTGGGTAAGCCTGTAATAAAATCCATAGAGATGTCCTTCCAAATAGCAGGTGGAATTGGGAGTGGTTGTAGTGTGCCCAGAGATTTGACTATTTCTCCCTTGTTGCATTGACACACATCACATTCGGAAACAAAAGTACAAATGTCCTATTTCATACCATCCCAGAAAAAAGAACGTTTGACCCTATCATAGGTTTTGGTGAACCCTGAGTGCCCCACTGTCGGTGTAGCATGAAGCTCAGAAAGTACCATGGATTTAATATTTGATTGTTTACTTAAATACAAATGACCTTTGTATCGAATCTCATCATGGATCCAAGAGTACCCTGGGGAAGATGGAGCACTGAACTACAATTGTTGGATCAGCTGTGAGCTTTTGGGATCTTGTAGCCATTCCTGGTGAACTTCCTGGAGCCAATCTGGTACAATGAAGGAAAGAGAAAAAAGGGATCCTTCATCTTCATATTTGCGGGAAATTGCATCCGCAACCACATTTTCTTTGCCTTTCTTGTAAATGATTTCATAATCATACCCAAATAGCTTAGTTACCCATTTTTGTTGCTCCGGGGAGGAAATGCGTTGTTCCAAAAAATACTTGAGGCTTTGTTGGTCTCTCTGAATTTGGAAGCATTGTCTCAATATATAAGGGTGCCAAAAATCAACGACATGTAGAATAGCCAACATTTCCTTTTCATAGATAGATTTTCGCAAATTTCTTTTAGATAGTTGCTTGCTGGTAAAGGCCGACCCTCTTGCATAAGGACAACACCGATTCCTTTCCCTGAAGCATCACATTCCAAGACAAAGGTCTTTGTGAAATCAAAAAGGGCCAGGACTGGAGTGGTGCACATGGCCATATTCAAGGTTTGGAAACCTTGAGCAGCAGCTAGAGTCCAAGTGAAATAGTTCTTTTTTAGGAGAGCAGTGAGAGGTGTTGCAATCTTTCAGTAATTATTAACAAACTTGCGATAATAACTTGTTAAGCCCAGAAATCCATGCAAGATTTTGAGAGTATTTGGGTGAGGCTAGTCTTGCATAGCTTCAATCTTTTTAGGATCCACCCTGACGCCATCTTTGCCAACCAAATGACCCAAGTACTCTACTTCTGAGGTGAAAAAAGAACATTTAAACTGTTTCAGGAAAATTTGGTGCTGAGAGAGTAGATGGAGAACTCGATCCACATGAGCAAGATGTTCTGTCCAGGTATAGGATATCATCAAAGAAAACTAAGACAAAATGATGGAGAAAAGGATGGATGACATGATTCATGAGGCTTGGGAAGGTGGAGGGGGAATTACACAAGCCAAAGGGCATGACCAAAAACTCATAGTCGCCCTCATGAGTTCTAAAGGTAGTCTTGGGAATGTTTGCCTCTTTCATACATATCTGGTGGTAGCCCGAATGAAGATCAAGTTTAGTAAAGAATTGGGCACCACTCAGTTCATCTAGGAGGTCATCAATGACAAGAATGGGAAATTTTTCTTTAATGGTAAGTTTGTTGAGGGCACGGAAGTCAGGACACATTCGCCAAGAACCTTCTTTCTTCAAGACCATGACCACAGGAAAAGAGTAGGGGATCTTACTAGGGCGGATAACGCTTGCATTAAGGAGTTCCTGGACCATTTTCTCAATTTCATTTTTTTGGGAAAAGGGGTGACGATACAGACATATATTTCGAGGAAGGATTCTGGGTACAAGGGGAATGGAATGATCATGAACATCACATGAAGGAGGGAGTCCCTGGGGAGTGAAAAAGACCACTTGATGTTTAGAAATGATGGCTTGGAGGTCTTAGGGCACCGAGGGTGTTTTTGTTTCTTGTATGGTATGGAGTTGAGAAATAACACCAGAATGACCCTTTTTGAGCAATGTTTCCATGAGATGGGAACTAATGATCTCAGGAAAACTGGCGGTGATTCCTTGGAAATTATATTGGTGGCCCTCCTGGTCAAATTACATGGTTAATTCCTTAAAATCCATGAGAATGGGACCTAAAGTCCTTAGCCAGTTTGCACCCAAAAAAATGTCACAACCGCCCATGTCGATAGCAAACATATGAGATTTCAGGTGGTAGTCACCAACTTGGAGACGTACATTTTCACAATGCCCTCCACATTTCATTGAGCCACCATTGGCAATCATGATTTAGAAATTATTGATGGCATGGATGTAGCAATGATTTTCTTGGGCAATGCGACGATGAATAAAATTATGGGTGCTTTCACTATCAAGCAGAATGATGACTTTCTGATGCTTGATGTAACTGATTAGCTTGAGGGTTTGGATAGTGAAGAAGCCAGTGAGGGAATCGATGGAAATCACCAGTTCTACTTCGGGAGGGTCTGAGGGAGGGGTTATGTCTGGGGTTTCAGGTGACTCAGACACAAGGGGAGTTTCAATATTCTCTTCCAAAATATCCTTGGAGATGGCCATAAAAATATTTTGTTCCTTACACTTGTGGCCCGGAAAATATTTGTCATCACAATTATAACAAAGGCCTTTGAGTTGGCGTTCAACCATTTCAGCCCTGGTCAATTTTTGGATCTTTAGTGGAGCAGAGGGAGTAGTGGGATTTATTGTTTTAGGCCGAGGGATAAAGGAGGGTTTTTGGTTTTGAGAAGATACAACTTGTTGTGCTTCTTTAGCTCTTTTAGTTGCCTCCACCCAACTCTGAGGCCGAGCCATGAGGACATGGGCCCGAATCTCATCCTTGAGGGTACTGATAAAACATTCTCAGAAAAAAGCATTAGACATGCCCTCACTATAAAGGCACTCAAAGGCAGCTATAAAGTCTTCCAGGCACTCAAAGGCAGCTATAAAGTATTCCACTATTCCTGATTGTTTCAACTTTGTCAAATGGCCCAAATGGTTGGTGTCAGTGTTAAAGTGTTCATAAATATTTGCCACAAAGTTTTTCCAAGTAATATACCCTTGATGAGAAGTTTTTCTCCATTCCCACCATTGCCAACGTTCTTGATCTAGATGGAGAACATCATACCGGAGTTTGGCCAAGTCATCTGTAATGCCGTATAAAGAGAAATAATATTCCATTTGGGTTACCCAACCAGTGGGGTCCGAGCCATCAAATTTGGTCACATCTACCCACGGAAGGTGTAGGTCATGTTGAAAGTGATGGTTTTGAAAGTTATGGGAATGAGAGGAATGGTCACTTTCAGTATGTAGAGGTGAGGAAGAGGAAGGGTTATCTGTAGGGATATGCAGTTTGGTGTAGAGTGCCGAAAAGACAGATTCAATATGGGTGGTGAGGTCTTGTTTGATTTCCTCCATTGAGGACTGCATGGTTGTATTGATGGCGGCAACATTGGCACTGAGTTGTTTCACTTCTTGTTGGGTCTTGATGAGACTAGATTGGAAGGTTTTGAAGCAAGCTTCCAAGTCTTGGCTACTGGTATGGGCCATGAGGATGGGGGAACTGAAAAGGAGTGGGAGGGGTCAATTTTTTTTTTGAAAAATGATATGGAAGAACGTGATAAGGGAGAAGAGATGAATCTAATGGAATAGGTCTCAAATAATGGTGAAACAATTTCTAGACTTTGTTTTTTTTTTTACATCTACGGAGTTATACTTCGGTCTAAAGAATACTGCAGAGAGGAAATGCCCAAATTCTTAACCAAAAAGAAATGCATATTTACTTGGCATCCTGAACACAGTTGTTCAACAATAGATCTTGTTTGTTTTAATTTGTTTATGTTTTTGTCCCCAAGGGTTAGGTATTCAAGGGTTTTATAGACAAGGGTTTTCCCTGTGCTATAGCTCTCTGATATATGTGCGGGATCCAATGGTAGTACTCGACCCAATATCTCATGGAACTAAGTAAGGAGGATAGACCGTACCCTTAGCCGTACTACTCGACTACCCAGATACTAGAGAGTATCTTCCCGAGTGTTGTTCTTGGTGACACTATAATAGTCAGGAGGCTGATCGGTTTATCTAAAGAGGGATTAAGGTAATCTAGGATGTTCTATACACAGTTATTGTCTGATGTGCTACCACTCGAAGGGGTACCAATAGGGGTTACAAGGATGGACAACATATGTGCACTTAAGTACCACTTGTATTTCCTACGTGTATGAATCCTTCAACCGTGGTTTTATGCGTGCAATGATGGATCTATGTGGCTTAAAGACGCCAGAATACATCTCTACCCTGAAAAATATTTAACCCACACTTTCTGCAGAGGAAAGCACTCTGATACCACTTGTAATATACTAGATAAAAAAAGTATGCAGAACAGAAATAAAATGCTAGAAATGACAGAATAACAACAATATAACTGGAGCATTCACCACAATAGCACTGAAATGATATAAGAATAACAACAGAAATAACACTTTGAATATGAAAGTAATGTTCACAAGCCTCTTCAAGGGGGAAAACTCTAGTTGAGAAGAGCTCTATTACAATAATATCCAAGCTAGGGTTCTCATACCCTCGACTCCTATTTATACTAAATATTTCTATCAAAAGAAGCATCTAGAGGAAGATCCTTCTAGAAGTGAAAGCTTCTATTAGGTCTTCTTACATCCGACTTATTCTATTTGATTGAAAGGCCTTATTAATATTGACCTTTATTACATCCAAATATATTGTTCTACCTATGTGTAGGCTAGGACCCTAACTGTTGAAGTCCCAAAATATGTCAAAATGACCAAGAAACCCCCAAAACTTGGTCAAGGGCCAATAGTTATCCACCCCCTCATTCGCTATTCTGTCCGCCAGTCCATTTGCTGACCTCTGAACCCAGTGCAACTCCATTGTTATCCCTGTCCACAAGTGCTCTTGGATTTTTTGTAGTAGGTGTGCTAATCACCAATGTCTCTAGATTTTTCCCATTCTGGTACCATTTTGGAGTTTTCTTATTGTGTTGATCACTAGTGTGGAATATCCTTCCATTATGGCATTTATCATCCCCTCCCGACTTAGAATATCCAGGATAGTCTCTAAGGCTCTGAATTCCGCAACGTTGTTGGTTGCGTTGTCCATACTCCCAACATACAACTGAATGATGTTTCCTTTACTATCCCTGATTACTCTTCCCAAACCTATTCTCCCTAGGTTTCCTTTCACCACCCCGTTGAAATTCAACTTGAGGGAGCCTGAAGGTTGAGGCTTCCAGTTGCGCTCACCTACTTGGAGTTGCGGTGACCATCTTAATTGATTGGGGTTGTGGCCGCCATTCAGGTGGAAGGCCTCTAGGACTCAAGAATCCTGGTCAGTGGGTTTCACTCTACCTACCTGGCAGTTGCGGCTCTACACCGTATCTCGTGTCATGGAGATCATTATTTCCTTGATCTTCCCTTCAGTCCAGCTTTGGTTTCTGAAAATGTGTTAGTTCCTTTCCTTCCATATTGACCATATGATCATTGCTGGCATGAGTATGCAACATAGGTTCACCTCTTCTTGTTCGCTATAGTTCTCTTTCTAGAGATTGATGGTTGCAACAATGTTACCTCAGATCCTGTTGGACTAGCGGAAGATACTTGCCGCCTAGTCACAGAGTTCTGCAGTGTAGGCGCATTTGTCAAGGAGATGGTTCGTTGTTTCTTCCTGGACTTGACAGAGATGACATCTTGATGGACCTACGAATCCCCTTTTCCTTAAGTTTTCCCAAGTTAGAATGCGGTTATGAAGTATTAACCATTAATTTTTTTTTATCTTTGGCCGTTGGGGGTTGTTCCATAGCTTATCCCAATGTTGCACTGGGTGTTCCTAGTCCAAATCTGCTATATAGTGTCGGACTTCTTTCAAGTTGAATTCCTCACCCTATTTTTGTCCCCACCTTAGCTAGTCCTCTCCTTCCGTGACTGCTATTTTCCGTCTTCCCAGTTCCTCATCCACCTCTTTTACTGTTGTTGCGGGTGGATCATTGTTCTGCAGAGTGATATTGTCCCAGGTTCTCCATTTGTTGCGGTCCATTTCCTATTTCTAGTATTGGTAGAAGTTAATTTTACCTTGTGCTATTAGCTCCTATTGGAGTACCTCTCTGTCCGAGTTCTCCATTTTTGGTTCCTGTTGCCAAGAATCCTCCCAGAATCTGGTTGTTCTTCCATTCTTGATTTCCCAGAAGTTGTGTGTCTGATCTAGGATTTGTTGCGCCAGGCTAGGTTCCAAATGGTTGAACCTTCCCTAGTTCCTCTGAAGCAGATTTTTTCCTGGTCGTGAATGTCTGGGGCATACTTTTCCTTCCATAGGTATACCCAAGGTGTAGTAGTTTCTTTGACCCAGCGCCACCGAAGTTTTTCCCGATAGGCGTTATTGGTCACTTGTGGGTCCTGTAGCCCCAGGCCTCCTTCTCTTTTTGGCTTGCAGACTTTTTCCCAAGCCACCAGGGCCCATTTTTTATTTGTTTCCGCACCTTACCATGGGAAGTCTCTTTGGATGGCTCTTATTTTTTGTAGAATCCCATGTGGAGTTGGGAAGATAGACATCATAAAGGTTGGGATTGCTTGTAAAACAGACTTGGTTAGGATCAGTGTTTCGACTAGATTGAGGGATCTATACGTCCAATTTTTTACCCACTCTTGTAACTTGTTTATTACTCATTCCCAAGTTGGCATTTTATACACTTTGTCTATCAGTGGAACCCGCAAGTACTTGTCTAGGAGTTTCTTCCATTCAAATCCCATAATGTTGGTCAAATTCCTTTGGATAGCTCGGTTGGTATTGAAAAAGAAGATCATCGTCTTGTAATGGTTGATCTCAGCGCCCGAGGCTTCCTAAAAATATTCTAGGATTCATTTGTAGGCTTTAGCTTCCTTGACCGTGGGTATGCCATGGAGTAAGGTATCATCCAAAAACTGTTGGTGTGTTGAAGTAGAGCAATTTTTGAAGGGTTTGAGACCTGTTATTTCCCCTATTACGGTTGCGCTCTTTATGCTCTGGTTGAGGCCTTCCATCATCAGAATGAACAAGAAGGGGGATAGTGGGTATCCTTGTCTGATACCTCTCGTGGGCTAGAAAGGTTTAGCAGGGGCTCCATTGATTAGTAGCGAGTAGCTTATTGTGGATACGAGATTGACAATCCAGCTAATCCAGTGCTGGGTGAAACCAAAGGCTTTCAAGGTATTGACAATATAGTTCCAGCTAATATTGTCATAAGCTTTTTCTAGGTCTAGTTGTATTATCATTCCCCCTCTCTTCTAAAGCTTCAAGGTGTGAATGATCTCGTGGGCCTGAATGAAGTTGTCCATTATTTGTCTTCCTTTCACAAATATTGCCTATTCTTGTGAGACCAATGTAGGTAGGAGGGGTTTGAGTCTATTTTCTATGACTTTGGATATTATCTTGTAAACCACATTGCATAGCACTATAGGTCTATACCTGTTAGGGGTTTTGGCTTCATTTGTTTTGGGGATTAGTGTGATCATTCTGGTGTATAGTTCTTTAAGGATGGAGGATGAACTTCTAGAGTCTTCTACTACCTTATAAATGTCATGTTTGACGATTTCCCAGTAGGCTTTGAAGAAATCCACTATGAAGCCACCTAGACCTGGGGCTTTCCCATTGGGTATTTCCTAGAGCACCTGGTCAACTTCTTCCGTGGTAATAGGTTTTTTTAGGAATATTTTTTGTTCCTCTGTGACCAGGCATGGAATATGCTAGGTTATCCTTTGAATGGCCTTCTTTCTATCTTGGTTGGGTTCTTGGGCTATCCCATGGAAGTGTTTAACCAGAGCGGTTTCAATCTCCTGATGTGATTCACGCTCAATTCCATCCTGGTCCTTGATCTTCAGGATTTTGTTGTGGGCTCTTCTAGCCATGGTTGTTCTATGGAAAAAATTGGTGTTCCGTTCTCCTTCCATTAGCCATCGAATACAGGACTTTTGACACCAGAGTGTTTCTTCCTGTTGGCATCGCGCCTCCCAATATTGGGTCATCTAGATCTCTTCCTTTTTCTGGTCCTCCGTATAGCCTTCCAGCATGCAGGTTTCTTGGAGTTTTTTCATTTTTTCTTCTAATTTTTTTTTCTCTTGGTTTATATTCCCAAAGGTATCCCTGTTCCACTCTTTGAGATTATTCTTGATGTACTTAATTTTCTTATAAATTTGGAACATCCTGGTCCCTTTCTCTGGTTGCTCCTCCTACCACCACTGTTTGATTCTTTCCTTGAAAGTCGGGTGTTCAATCCAGAATTTCTCAAATATGAAGGGTCTATTCTTTGGTGTTGCTTGGAAACCTGATTCCAGTTGCACTAGCCAATGATCAGATACCCCCTAGGGAAGGATGTTGCAATCTAAGGTTATCCCCTGCATAATGATTGACTCTGATATAAGGAATCTATCAAGTCTTGTTGCTACCTGAAACTGGTTCATCCTTTTATTGTTCCGGGTGAACTGGCCATTCTTAGTTTTGAGATCTACCATCTCCGCTATGTTTATGAACTTTGAGAAATCATCCGCATCCCAACCTAATCTTCTTATACCTCCTTTCTTCTCCGCAAGTGAGGTGATGATGTTGAAGTGCCCTGCCAGGATCCAGTGGAGATTGGTGTATTGGGATTTTATGTCTTCTAGGTCTCGGATCATTCTTCTCTTTTCCTTTGATCCTTGGGGCCCATACACATTAGTGAAGAGAATCTCCTCTGTGTTTCCAATGATTTGCATGCATACCATTAGGGTGTGCCTAGTTTCTTCAACTGCTATTATATTTAGAATTTGTGGGTTCCACAAAGTGAGAATGGCGCCTACCATTTGGTGGTCCTCAATGGCTACCATCTTGTACTTGCAACATTTTTGTTTACTGATTGACTCCATTCTGTCTTCAGTGCATTTCATCTCTTGAATGAAACATAGATCCAGTTGTTCCTACTTTAGTTTAGTCCTAAGGATTATTTGCTTTCTTGGGCTATTTAGGCCTCTTATATTCCAAGTTATGAACTTCATTTAAACATGTGGGGGGAAGTTGGGAAAGAGTTTCTTGATCTTACTTGAATTTATCAGTAGCGCTCCTAGCTTCTGTAGGGATACACTGTTTGATTTCCTACCTTTTTTCCTTCTCGTCTTCTTGGGTGATAGATATGGTTGTCCCTCGCCAGCTTTGACTCCTAGGTGTCCTATCTCCCCATGTGTGCATTTTTTTCCTCTGGCTTTGGGTTCCTCCCGTAGAAGAAATAGGTATTGAATGCGGTCAAGTTTATGTGTTGGTACGTTGTCGACTCCCTGCTTTTTCCATTGCTCCAATATGTTCGGAAGGTCTATCCGTTCTCTTTCCACTAGGTTCCTGAGACCAAGGTCTTCTATGCCTACTTTTCTCAGGGTCATCTTGTTGATACTAAGAGGGGGGTGAATTAGTATCAAGTACAATTTAAAACCTTTTTCAACTTATAATTAAACCATTCAATTATATTCAATGAGAAATGAACAATAGTATAAGA
>JZKD02S2022189.1:2381216-2397229 GCA_000966675.3 Picea glauca
GTGTTGTATCTTCATTTTCATTTTCCTTCATGTCCAAATAACTTCATCAATCTTCTGGTCCAAAACCCATGACTAGGGTTGACATCAATGACAACAACCAATCTTCCAACACATCTCTGCATCTCCCTCTGCATCTTGCATGGTGGTGTTGTCGTATTTTATTTATCCATCCATCGAGGTTGCGCAACTCCCTTGCGCCATCTTGTTACTTGTCTAGTCGACAGGATCTTTTGTTTCTTGTTCTCTGACCTCTTGAGATTTTACCGAGTCACTTTCATCTTCTGCCCCTTTATTTGTTTGGTCCCTTCCGTCCATTTCATTTCAAGTCTCCTGGTTATTTCCTGCTGAGGTTTTATTCTTCCTTTTATTTTCTCTGTTTCTGGGGTTCAGTGTTATAAACCCTTCCTCATCCTATTGTGTTTTCGGGTTTGTCGCTTCCTTCTTTTTATTAAGATGTCATTCTCTGATCAAGTGGTCGTGTTCATGGCATCTTCTTCATCTAAAGGGGATCTGTCTGTAATCTATGTTTTGGATCCATTCCTCATCCCTGAATTCCATACTTATGGATTCTGGGAATGATTGGCATACCTTCATTATGGTAGTAATTTTGGTATACATATTTATATATTGGCCATATACATCTTTTAAGGTTTTTTTATTTTTTTATTTATCTACTTTGGTTGAAACAAATAATTATTCATTTTTTTTTATATAGTATATTTTACCTCTGTCTCTCCCAAACAACTTTGACAACAACATCAAACAAGTTATATATGATCTTGGAAAACACATGAGGTAAGTAGTTTCGATTTATATGCAAAATTTTCTTTCAATTTGTTGTTGTACTTAATGACACGTGTTTTACTTGTAATGTAATATATATTATGTTTTAATGTTGAAACATGTTATTTTCTTGTGTCATGATCTATAGATGGTTATCGTTGAAAGAAATCCAGGAAGATGATATAAATTATTGGAAGAGAGAAATTGCTCGAATAATGTGTGAAATGCAAAAGTATCTACCTTCAACATTTTTCAATGCACAAGAACACTACTTCAAACACCAAGTTGAGGAGATTTAAATGTCTGGACCTATACACACAAGGTCAATGTGGATGGTGGGGAGGTACTTGAAATAATTAAAGGCTTTGGTTAGACAAAGAGCACGTCCTGAGGGTTCTATGGTGGAGGGATATGTGGTATATCAATCCATGGTGTATATTAATCAGAATATTCCTAAATTAGTAGCTCCATCTATGCATGCAGTGGATCGCAATTGGGATGTGAAATCCATAAAAAAAATTGAAGTTCAGGAGAACCTGTTGGGGAAAGGTAGAATGAAAAAACTTAGAGGTAATATATTAATAATTATGGAGATTTATATTAATACATATAATTTATTTATTTTGTATATGATCATACTCATTAATATAATAATATATATTATTTCATCAATTATTAATATTTAGCATGGTTATAACTAATATTTAATATTGGTGAATAATGATTTTTTTATTCTGTTGCTCAAGATTGGGATGCACTGCATTTATACATTGAAAACAATCTTGACTGGATGAATGTATGGATTGAATGATGTAAACAACATCATGGAGGTAGGTTTTCATGGAAACAATTGCCTAGATTGGTTAGAGAAGCTCGTCATAACAGTGATGCCAATGTTACACAGAGGGAAATTGATTTACCATATGGTTTGAAAGATGGAAAAGCAAGAAAATTCACCCATTTTATTAAGCTATTTTATATTTCATTAATGTGACTATAGGTGTGTCTTTTTTGTAGATACTTTCCAAGTTATATAAATATGTTTCAGATTTTACATGTCTGGCATATTGTAGTTGAAACACCACAAGGCTATGTGGTGCAATGGTTGTAAATTTTACATCAAACAGTTGGATGAAACTAAGAAAAATTCTAATAGTGGGATAACTGCAGTATTCCATGTCACTAATGTTTCCTCTAGGAGTGATAAACATCCTCGAGAATAAGAAAATAGATACTATGGGTATTTGAATGATATACTTTAGTGTGAATGTAATTCCTTCAAATTAGTTCTATTTGACATCAAATGGTATAGGTCACGAATGCATGAACGCGATGAAGAAATAACTGTTATTCAACATGCCAATGGATTTTTGATGATTAAAACAATGGTGTTTGAAAGAGTACATGATCGTTATGTTTTTCCAAGCCAATGTGAACAAGTATTTTACTCAAAGGTTCTAGGTGAGAGGGATTGGTCATTTGTTGTTAGATATGATCAAATAGGAAGGTCGGTTAAGTATACTCATGTACAGTATAATGTCCCCTCTGCTACGACTAGCAAAGCGAAGCATAAAAGGTAATTTTTTTATAAGCATAGGGAAATTAACGTCAACAATATAAATCATAGCAACACAAAATAAACTACATCGTAAGTAAAAACATTACCCACTACTCATCATTGAAATCAATAACGACGCATTCAACGCATCAACAAAAAGGATAGCAACACATAAACATAAATAACGTCGTCGCTTAGCACATCAAAATCATCTTGGAACAACTTATAAACAATGATCAACTAGATAATGAATATTAAAATGACTACCCTACCAACCTACCCTGCAAGGTTAGTGTTGAAATAATGTAACTGTAAAGTGTATTATGTTTATTATTTGATATATTATTTATTGGATAAATCCCCATTGTGGATTGATCATGTCGGCTATTGTAAAATACCAAATCCCCTTTTTACAATACCAAATCCCCTTTTGCAGATTGGTCAAAATATAATTGTAATAGGCAGAAGAAGAAGTCGACCCCATAATATATTAAAGAGGCTCTAAAATATATTAAAGGTGGTTATAACCACCCAGATTGTGAATTTGGCCTTGCCAGTGAAGAGACACTTCCACACATGCCAGACTTGTATAAATAAGGAGGCTAGCACCTCACTTAGACACACACTCACTTGTTCATTTGAGAGACAAGTTTGGAGCTGCAGTTGGAGAAGAGAGAGAGAGAGAGAGAGAGAGAGAGAGAGAGAGAGAGAGAGCCACATCCTTGGGAGAGGAATTTTTGTATTTGTTTGAGTTATCTCTTGGCATTGTATTGGCTATCGATAATAAGGAAGTTTTGCTGGGTTTTCTGCCCCATGAGGGTTTCCCAGCATAAATGATGTGTCTCTTGTGATTGTGTATTTCTCAGTGATCCTATCTTATGCTATTGTTATCTATTGAAATGAAAAGAAATCCAATAATAGCTTAAACCTTTACATGGGATCAGAGCTAAGCTGAAGAGAGCATCTTTCACAAGAGAAAGTGAAAAACGTCACTGTTGTCATACATGCAAATTAGGGCTTTTTGTTGGTGAGGTGTTTCAGCCCTAAAACCATCTAGAAAAGTGTGTTTTCCCTCAAGGATCACTTTGGCATCCTTAGGATAATTTTTCAGTGGATAGATCTCCCAGAAAGTGAAACCCTAGTTTTCACAAAGTACTAGAAAACCAGAGTACCAAAAGTACCAAAAGTACCAGAGTACCAGAAGTACCAGAAAACCAGAAGCACCAGTCCAGAAATATGCAGATCAATTTTGAGGGGGTAAAAGTTGGATTTTTAGAAATCTGACTGCACCATCTTAGTCGCCTCATCTCATTGCATCTATCCCCTCAATCGGAATTTCAAAATTTGAAGTTTGAAAAATTAGGGTTTTCTCATAAAACCCTAAGTTGCAGTTGCAGTTGTAGTCTCAGAACTAGTTGTAGTATCAACTATAGTTGCAGTATCAGTTGTAGTTGCAGCCATAGTACCAGTTGTGGTCACCCTTGAAGTTCTTAAGAGTTGGTGATCATTGTCACTGCTACCAGATGGTGCCACTACCTGCAAATGCTATCAAAGGTATGTACTCACATATGTTTAAATGGTTAAACTTTAAAGAGTATTTGCAGGAGAAGGGATCTCTTTCCATAGATATAGAAGGATCTCAATATCCAACAGATTCAGAAGAATAATGCAACTCATGTTTGATTATTCTGATCTGCATCTATTTGTTATGACATTATCTTGGTCAGTGTTGCATGTTGAAGCCATGATCAAATTATTATATGGATTAAAGTAGAGATCGTAGAGTTTATTCTCTAACCTAACCTTCTGTCAAGAGATCATATTGTCCTAGTACAAAAGACAGGTTGAAGAAAATACTAAAGGAGACTTAGAAGGAAAGTAACAACACACTCACTCTCAAGGACAAGACTCAAGGTTCTAGGAGAAATCTCTTGTGTTAGTTCCAGATTTCCATCACAACACTATGAGAGTGTTGACCTCATTTCGTATTGTATTCCTTACCTTTAATCTTTTCTTCAGACAATTTACAAGTAATAGCTCTAGAGGATCTACTGTGACGTTTGTTCGAGCTATTGTTTTATATTATCAAAAGGATATTACTCTTGCTTGTTGTTTTGTTGACCTTGTTCCAGGTCACAGGTAATAACCTTGAGGAAGCCATAGTGAAGGTTGAAGAAGGAAACGTACTAAAGGAGAAACCTTAAAAGAAGAAATCATCATTGGAAAAGAAGAAGGTGGCTTGTATAAGCTAAAGGGTCACTCATAAGTTGCCATGACCCACGCCATTGAGAATCCATGTGAACTTTGGCATAGAATATTAGCTCACATCAACTACAAGGTGCTACCATATGTATGAAAAGCTATCATCGGTCTACCATAACTCAAGGTTGACCATGAAGGTGTGTGCGATGGATGTGCTCAAGGGAAGAACATCAAGAACCCTTTTCCAAAGAGAGACAACAAAGCATAAGGAGTCCTAGAGCTCATTCATTCAGATGTGTGTGGCACAATGCCATCATCCTCCATTAGTGGGTATGTATACTATGTATCATTTATTGATGATTATTCTCGTAAGACCTGGGTGTATTTCTTGAAATCTAAAGATGAAGTGTTCAGTAAATTCAAGGAATTCAAAGCCTTGATAGAGAATCTTTCTGAAAGAAAGATTAAGATACTCAGGTCATATAATGGAGGAGAATACACCTCAAAAGAATTTGTGAACTTCTACAAAGACGTTGGGATCAAAAGGGAACTCACTACTCCCTATAATCCTCAACAAAATGGTGTAGATGAAAGAAAGAACATAATGATAATGGAAGCTATGAAGACCATGATCCATGATCAAGATCTTCCAATGTGATTATGGGCAGAATAAACAATGACATTCGTATATGTGAAAAACTAATTGTCCTATAGTGCACTTGGGTTCAATACCCCATAAGAGATGTTCATCGGAAAGAAGACAGAGGTAAGACATCTCAAAATATTTGGCTTCCCAGTATTTATACATATACCGAAAGATAAGAGAAACAAGTTGGAACCCTCAGGAAAGAAGGGAATATTTTTGGGATACTGTGAGGTATCCAAGGCCTTCATGATCTATCACCATCACATTGATATTAGCAGGGATGTGACCTTTGATGAAGATGAAACACTCAAGAAATCGAGAAGATGCCAGCTTGAAGAAATATATGAAGAGAAACCTGCAATCCCCAGAGTTGTAGAATCAGTGAGGGAGGTTCCCAGAGTTGTTGAACCAGTGAGGGAAGTCGTAACTTCCCTTGATGAGGAAACCCTAGAAGATCATGACATAGTAGAGTTTCAGGAACCTCCTCAGATGATGATCTCCCATAAGATAAAGCCATCTTGGGCTAGAAAGCTTATTCAAGATGGAGAGAAATATGGTGTTCCCGAAGGAACCACGAGACATGTGACAGGACCTAAGCCATTCTCTAGTTATATGGCTTTGATGTGTGATCTCCTAGAGAAGGAGCCTACCTGCTTTGAAGAATCCATTCAGAAGAAATAATGGGCATAAGCCATGACAAAGGAATACCAATCCATAATAAAGAATGAAGTATGGAAAATAGTTCCCAGACCGAAGAGTAAGGATGTGGTATCCTCCAAATGGATTTTCAAAATAAAACATGTTGCTGATGGAATTATTGAGAAGTATAAAGCAATATTTTTAGCTCGTGTTTTTTCTCAAAAGGAAGGCATTGACTATTTAGATACATTCTCTCCTATATCTAGATACACCTCAATCAGAACCATCATAGCCCTTACAGCTAAGATGAAGTGGAAATTACACCAGATGGAAGTAAAGACAACCTTCCTAAATGGTGTCATAAAAAAAGAAGTCTATATAGAGAAACCTCAAGGATTTGAAGTTGAAGACAAGAAGTCTCATGTATGCAAATTGAAGAAAGCCCTGTATGGATTGAAGCAAGATCCTAGAGCTTGGTATGGCTAGATAGACAATTTCTTGACGAGCTTGGGCTTTACCAAGAGTAAATCAGATTCTAACCTCTACTTCAAGGTTATGAACAATGAGCCAATGATATTATTTCTATATGTGGATGACTTATTTTTAACTGGAGAATAAAATCTCATCACTCAATGTAGGAAGAGACTCGCTTCAGAATTTGAGATGAAATACCTTAGCTTATTGCACTATTTCTTAAGTATTGAGGTATGGCAGAGTCTAGAGAGGATCTCCCTTAACCAAGGGAAGTATGCAGTCGAATTCTTGAAGATATTCAAAATGTTAGAGTGCAAGTCCATGAATACACCCATGGAAACAAAACTGAAGCTATTGGTCGACACTTCATCAGAATTGATTAATGCCACACTGTATAGACAGATTATTGGATCGTTGATGTACCTGACGAACACCAGAATAGATATTTGTTTTGCTGTGAACACTTTGAGTCAGTTTCTAGTAGAACCCAGACATATTCACCGAGTGGCTGCAAAACATGTGATGAGGTACCTTAAGGGTCCATTAGATTGTGGTCTCTGTTATGATGGAGATCATGATTTCACATTGAGTGGGCACACTGATTCATATTGGGTTGGAAGTGTTTCTGATAGGAAGAGAACTTCAGTTTGGGATCAGCCATGATTTCATGGCAGAGTAGGAAGCAATCCAGGATTGCTCTCAGTACAGTAGAAGCAGAATACATTGTTGCGTGTTTTACTAGTTGTGAAGCTATATGGCTTAGTAAGTTGTTGATTGGTCTATTTGACATAGAGATGGAAGCAACCCCGATCTTATGTGAAAACTAGAGATGCATAAAGATGACAGAGAATTCAGTATTCCATGACAAGTCAAAGCACATAGAGATCCGATATCATTACATCCGTGACATGGTGCAGAGAGGAGCCTTAAATCTTCAATACGTTAGCACAGATGAACAGGTTGTTGATGTGTTGACCAAGCCTCTATCTCATGTAAAGTTTGAGAACTTTTGAGATAAGCTTGGTATATTCCAAAAGGACCTTCCTTGAAAGGGGGAGTAGTGTTTTGAAAAGATCTACCGAGTACTATGCTTCCATCTTAACCGCTATGATGTAAAGAAATTCTAGGTGTTGTGATGAGATGTGACTAATACCATGCTTCCATCTTGATAGCTGTGACGTAAAGCCAATATAGTATCTTTCTTCCAGCTTGATTGTTGTGATGTAAAGCAAGACAATGTGATGAGGCTAGTACTGTGCTTCCAACTTGATAGTTGTGACGTAAAACCAGTCTAGTATCTTGCTTTCAACTTTATTGTTGTGACGTAAAGCAAGACGATGAGATGAGGCTAGTACTGTGATTCCAGCTTGATAGTTGTGACATAAAGCCAGTCTAGGATCTTTCTTCCATCTTTATTTCTATGACGTAAAGCAAGACGATGAGATGAGGCTACTACTGTGCTTCCATCTTGATAACTGTGACATAAATCTAGTCTAGTATCTTGCTTGCAGCTTTATTGCTGTGACGTAAAGGAAGATGATTAGATGAGACTAGTACTGTGCTTCCAACTTGATAGATGTGATGTAAATGAAGTATAGTATCTTTCTTATAGCTTGATTGAAGTGACGTAAAGCAATATGAGTACGGTGCTTCCAGCTTGAGAGCTGTGACGTAAAGCTGGTCTGGTATTATGATGATGAACCAATCTTGTGCTGTGATGATAATGCATTACTTTTATACTAATCCATATTGATGCAGATGATGATTGCATTCCTTTGAGAATGACGATGTTGTTGATGAAGAAAACTTCCGATGATTTATGGATACACCAGTCAGTGTTCCAAGATGATATTGATGATGTTGTCCTCTTGATGATGTTGATGATTCAATCCTCTCTCTTGCCTGATGATTTTGAAGAATACCATTCTTGTTAAGGGGGAGTGTTGAAATAATGTAACTGCAAAGTGTATTATGATTATTATTTGATATATTGTTCATTGGATCAATTCCCATTGCGGATTGATCATGTTGGCTATTGTAAAAGACCAAATCCCCTTTTACGGATTGGTCAAAATATAATTGTAATAGGAAGAAGAAGAAGTCGGCCCCATAATATATTAAAGAGGCCCCATAATATATTAAAGGTGGTTATAACCACCCAGATTGATAAATCATCCCTGCTAGTGAAGAGACACTTCCACACATGCTAGACTTGTATAAATAAGGAGTCTAGCACCTCACTTAGACACACACTCACTTGTTCATTTGAGAGACAAGTTTTGGAGCTGCAGTTGGAGAAGAGAGAGAGAGAGAGGTGCATCCTTGGGAGAGGAATTTCTGTATTTGTTTGAGTTATCTCTTTGCATTGTATTGCCTATCTATAATAAGGCAGTTTTGCTGGGGTTTTTTCCCCATGAGGGTTTCCTAGGATAAATGATTTGTCTCTTGTGATTTTTTATTTCTCAGTGATCCTATCTTATGCTATTGTTATCTATTGAAATGTAAATAACTCTAATAATAACTTAAACCTTAACAGTTAGGACCTCTAGGACACAGAAGAAACACTCAAGCCCAAGATCAAATTGATTTTGACCATTTAAGGTCTCAGGGCTAGCGATTGTTCTGAGGAACAAGAAGGTGTATACATACCACTAACAATCAAGTGCACATCAACTAGATCAATCATTCAATCCTAATCATCAATTAATCATGGTGCAAGGGTAATCATCATTTTTATCAATCACACATCAACATTTAAATATTCACTACGCGCATGAGTAAATAAACTCTAGAACAATCACATATCAACTTAATTAATGGAGCAAGAGAAAACCAGTTACTAAATCAGTCACATATAGACATAAATTCAATATGTGATATTAAATAGCAACTTATTCATGATGCAAGAGTGATCAACATTAAATTCAAAGGTGCAAGAGAATAATTACGAAGCAATCAAATGCCCACTTAAATTAAGGCACACGAGTAAATTTTATTAATAAACTAATCATAAATCATCATTATCTCAATGCGTGTGAGTAAATCAAAGCATAAACATTCATGCATCAACATTAGTCCATAAAGCAAGCAATCTAATTACTTAACATCAACCTAACATATTGTGCAAGGGAAATCATTGATCAATCCTTTATTCAATAACCTTTTAGTGGAGCAAGAGTAGATTGGTTGCTAAAGCAATCCTAAATCAACCTTATACAGATGCACAAGAGTAAACAAATTCTAGACGATCATGGGTCAACCTAATTACAAGCATAAGAGTGATTATTACTTTTAATCAAGGTGCAAGAAAATCTACTCACATAAATTCAGTCCTACATCACATTAAAGCTAAGGCGCAAGAGTAATCATTATTTATTTCATAAAGATATCTCATCACTTAACGATCTTACATCACCACTATTTAAATGGAGCAAGAATCTAATTATTAAAACAAACATATTTCAACTTTATTCAAGGATGAAAGAGTCAGATAACTACTACGATTAATCAAACATCAACTTTATCTAAGGCGCAAGAATAACTAACTACATATATTCATCATACATCAACTTTATTTTCAAGGCGCGTGAGTAATCCAATCCAATTAATCAATTAAGAAACTATAAAGAAGCCAACCATGTGTAAGCATTATTCAATTTCATAGGTCACTTATAGATTCTTATTAAGAGCTAAAGCAACTTATAAGAAGAAGAATATGAGACTATGTTACCACATTACATCCACCACCAGTATCATATTGAGGTCACACATAATTATTATTTTTATAGGACAAGGTCACTTACGCCCATTAAATAAGAGATCAACACACCAAGAGCCATCACAATCTAACTCCCTAACTAGCTTGCATATCCCTATGTATGGATTTTTTTTTTGATACAGTCTACATATTAAATTACAAAAACTCACGCTGACTTAAAATCTTGTTTTTAAGAATTTAAGAAAGGGAACAACAACAACAATCCCAAGGAAAAATCTATCAAGCTACATGAGAGATCCTTGCATTCACTGTAGTAATGCACCAGGGCTAGAAGAAATCACTACAATATGGATCCTTTCAGTCTCTAGATGAAATCCAAAACAACTCGCAGATCAAGGGCAAGAAAATCGTGGGTATTCCAGAAGAAAAAAAATGCAGAGTAAGGTAAATAAAATCGTTGGGTGAATCCCAAGCAACTCGCCTTACCCATTGTTGATGGGCGAAATTGACCGTCCATCAACTGAGAGAGTGGAACCGGTCCGGGGTTGTCTAAATAACCCAAGCCGTTTGGAATGGACCACCCTGACGAGTTTAACGGCTCTGTTGGTTGCTCTAAGGTCTTTCAAGAAAACCAAAGAGAGAAATGATCTGAGCTAAGTAATCTAAACAAACTAAACTAAATAAAACAAATTGAAACTAAACTAAAACTGAGTATAACTATTCTAACTATTACATACAATCTACTAATTACTAYTGTAATAACTCAAATCAACTATCTAATTATCAGCTACAATATTACTTATTCACAAATATACATTATAAACAATCCACAGATTTACTTAAAACCTGCAAAACTCATGTGTTCTCTGCCCTAAGACAACCAAGAATCTCTTTTTTTTTTTTTTATTTTATAAAAAAGAAATAAAAACTACTAAAATTAAACAATCTAATATATTTACTGAAATTAAACAATCTAATATAAATCTAATTAAACTTATATCTGAATTAAACTACTTAATGAAAATAGTAAACAACAAACTAGTTGACCTAGAAACGCTCCAAGTCTGCCCTATGTATGATAACTTCTAAGCTGGTTGGAGGAAGAAATTCACACCGTTTAGTCCTTAAGCTTCTCGTAAATGAATAGCTATGCTGATACTTGAAGTGTTTTACAGGACAAACAAGACATAAAAGAAAATCATAACAATCTTCTGATGATAAATCTCTGCAATAAGGGAAACCTATTATGCAGAAAACTTATATATAACAATTCAATTTATGAAGAAGATAAAACTATCATTCACAAATTGAATTAACAATTGTTATGTCTTTTATCTATTTGGAAGAGACAAGATATGGATAACAGTGATCAAAATTATATCATTTGCACATGATTTAGATAGCTAAAGTAATCATAAACCATAAACAAAGTGATATACAAAACATGAAACAAAATGTTGATATATTGAAAATCAAAAGCTATGACAAAACATCAATTCTGCTCCAGTCTATAACAGAACTCCATATCCTTGTTCTCCCACAATTGAGGATGAACATTATTACAAAAATCATAAGTATATATAGGTCTCTTCACAAGGTAAAACCTCCTTGTGGATAACATCAAATATTTTACACAATCTGGGAGATATCCCAAAATCACCTAAACTAAGGAAATAAAATGCAAGTAGAATTTGTAAAACATCCCCTAACTACTCATCATATCTATTGCCAATTCGAATTTACCTGCAATAGAACACAAGGATCAAATTAGAAGGATATTTCATTAAGAAAACAATAAAAAAATGACTCTACAGACTTAGCTACAGAATCTTCTGATTCTGTAGCTAGTCAAAAATAGCATACAGGACTAGATAGCAATCAAATAAAATCTTTTTAAAACAATCCAATTAAATTTCTTTTAACAAATATCCAAAACGAATCACTAATAGTTCAAGCAAATTCATCATTCAAATTGAAAAAGAATACAATCGGGACAGGGTAAGAATGCTTTGTTTTTTAGTTCCCACAAAATCAGGTCAATCATAACAGGACTGTTTCATAACAAATGAAATTAAGCAGTGAATCATGATGTAATCAACACAATCATAATCCATACGATCATGATCGAACACAATCACAATTGACTTGTTATGGCTATAAAACTGTGCATATGATTATAGTCAAAATGAAACGTGCATAACAGCATCCACCAAACTTGCCATAGACTTCGTTTGTTGAGCATTAAACAGTTAACAGACATGACCAACAATAATAATCATACCCATCAACAACAATTGTAATCATAACTGGATAACAATCAAATCAAATCATGATTAAGTCAAATATAGAAACAAATCGTAATCCTGGGTATAATCAAATCGTAAATCGAATTAAAATGTGTTTCTATTCAAAGCCAGTCCATATATAGAATGCATACAATGTAACTGAGCAAATCAATGCTGGAAACAAAGCTATTCAAAACGAATTCAAATTTGTTATATAAACAAGCGATTATTTACAAAATGAAATGATATCAAATTTTCCATACCTATGTGATGATTGATCAAGGGTTTCAACAAGAATTTGAAGCATAAGGTTGAACAGGCAGAAGGGATTTGAAGCACAGGTCTGGAGAAGTGATAAGCATTTTGGCAAATGCTCACAGACTCAAAACGCATGTTCCAGCCACTGAAAAATTGACCTGGAAAACGAGAGATAGATCTATGTATCCACTCAATTTCTGAGAAAACCGCCCACAATGAGGGTAAAGGGGGTAAAAACAGTTCTGGGTTTCCAACGTCTTGATCTAATACGAATGTGTTTGCCCAGAATCGCTCACGCAAAAATGTGACTCTGGGAGCAAATTCGGGGCAGTTTTCTCTGGCAAAATGAAACCACAATCGACTCTGAAAATCATGAGGGTTCAATTCACCCTTCAGGAGCTAGGAGATAACACACCGAGAACTAGGCTAAGGGACAAGGGTTTGAACAGAGTAGGTTTAGAGATTTTCCCAAAAATCAACAAAGATAACCCTGGTAAGGAGGTAGGCATTGATGCAAAGTGTGCAAGGGGGTTGGAGGTTATCTCTGGCCAGGCATGATAGTTATGGTGAAAGGTATGACTGCTTGCTTACATAGTTTTTCAAACCATCATAGCATAGCTCAATAATCATATCATTTGGCCAACCAATGAAAGAAAAGGTAAGGTTATGCCATACAATAAACGTTACACCAGTACAACTGCCAATTAATCCTTTGTTCATAACACAACTCAAAACCATATCATTCGTTCAACCAAAGAATTAAATGGTGGATGATATACCAATGTGCCATTATAATATTTCAAACCATTGTCATTCAATGTAAAATCAAACCCAAAAATTAACCACGCGCCATTGCTTAAATGTGTTAATCAAAAGTTTTCAAACATTGTGACAATCGATTTCATAAAATTCACAAGGCAAGGGCTATGTAAAAATTTAACATACGGATCATATTATATATAAAAAAAAAACTAAATGATGACCCTCATGTGATTCAATGAGTCAAGTATAAACTGACACTGCTCAATGCCTCATAAGTTTAATAAAATCAAGTTGCACAATCAAAGTAAGAATAGGCAAATAGGCATAGTTTGAAAATCCTTCTAGCCACTTAGTGATAAACCAAAGGTAAGTGCCATTCAAAATATCAACGGAAAGATCATGACAATTCAAAATGATGGAGGAGTTTTCACTCTTGCATTCGTGAAAACTAAATGAAAACCAATTTGCAAATTGTCGCAAGAAATGAAAACATCGTTTATTTGCAAAATGCGACTTCAATTTAAAATTCAAAAGATGTAGGTGTAGACAGCTCATAGGACAATAGAAAAAATTGAATTGGATGCCAACAATGGTGACACACTGGTAGAAGCAGTTATCTCTGTCAAAAGTGATGAATTCAGATTAGGACAGCAGAGAAAAATTCAACTCAAAAACAACAACCAGAAAATTGTGCAAACATCATCATTTACTATCTTTTCTAGAGATGTTTTGAAAGATGAAAACCAATAACAGTCTTAAGGTCAGCAAGTCACGATATTAAAGATAAAATCTCCAATATTGTTGGCATGGCCACAGCTGCTAGCAGGAGTCCATAGCCTCGACAGGGTTGCCATTTAACCCACTCTGACATCTGTATCCTGTCAAGAAGTTCTAGATCAGAATAAAGGACTTTAAAGAGGTTTCTTATATTTTTTACAGATTTCGTTTACCCGACATTGCTTCGCTGCCAGCAGGCCTATTCAGTACCCCGGTGAAGTTGTCTTGGTGCCATGCTTGCATTTACCCGTTGCCAATAGACCTGTTCAGTATCCCGGCGGGTTTACAAGCACTTCCCACAACTCTTATTAATAATTTTATTTTGTTTTTCTTTTATAGATATATAGCTGAGTGGGGTGACGCTAAAAATCTCGATATTTTAACATATTTTTTCAGACCTCATCAGAATTTTATTAACACTATCCTTTATTTAGTTCCAGAAATGTTTTATTTATAAAAACAACTTCCTATGACAGGGAGACATCTTTTGAGTCATTCCTTTACGGAAAAGGGACAGCGTAAAAAGATAATAGATGATCATGACAAACTTTGCTTAGAGATTGAAATCAGTAAACTTCTTTCAAACAAAAAAATTTTTCCAACATAGATATCGATTTAGCAATACATCACTGATGTTTGTACAAACTTTCAGAAGTTATTTCAGCAAAGAAAAACTCTTATCGTCTTTGCTTGAATAACTCAGCGTACAGGTATGTGTATTTTCAAAAGAAAAAACTGGTAAGCATAAGGGAGAAATCAAAACACACCAGTGAAGAAAAAAATTGGAAAGCAAAGAAATCCAAACAACAAAAACAAAAAACAAATATACACAGAAGGTGCATCTGAAAACCTCATGCGACAATCCCCTGGGAAACTGAAAGAAAGTAGGAAAATCCTGAATGATGGGAAAGAAGTCCTACTCATGGTACCTTGGGTCAGGATTGATTTATATTTATTTATCTCTTTACTTTTCCATTTAAGATTTTCATGCCGATACTGTGTTTTTGAAAATAAACGTTCAACTAGAAGTAAAGAGAAAAAGGGTCAAGAGGACTTCACTGACAATAGTCGTATTATGGTTCTCGTGGTGCGCCCACTTGCATTCATGACTGCATTTATTAAAAACAAAACTAGTGAGAAATTAAACTGAAAGAAAAACCTATTCCTAAACCTACCCTAACTATTAAATAAACCAGAATACTACGTGAAGTCATGTTTCCAATGTATCCATCGGAGTAACTCTAATCCTGCACTGAAAACAAGTTCAAACATTATTAAAGAGAATGGTAATATATCAACAAATGACAGAAACATATCACGCTTACCTTCATAATCAATATCTAGAAACAAAGTAAGCATGATCTTACCATTTCCTCGTATATTCTTGTTGTATGAATCCTCCAGCCATTGCGCAATCTTGTCGTGATAAGGGTCATAATGGCATGTGTGAGTGTAAGTAGTTTTGAAAAAATCATCAGGATTACGAGGAAATGGAATAGCCATCAGCCAAGGCTGAAATGCCCCATCTTCCCAACAATTCTCTAAGTATTCATTAATTTCTTCATATGGAGGATCTGAAAGAAATATGTCACGCCTACTTCCAAGATACTTGGGTAAAAAGAAAATAAGCTCAACTTTGTCTTTATTGCAAAATTTTTTCATATATGAATATTCAAGACACTCTAAGATCCTGTCACAAAAATGAGAATGCAAACCATGACTTTGATGAAACGAATATATCAATGGAAAGCTCATCATAGGAGGATTCGTGCGATCGATTGGATCATTGGTTTGATTGTTTCCTTCGATGCAATTGATCATTTCAAAATGTGAAGCATCAACATTAAGATTCGAGCTAAGCAAAGAACGAGTATGAAACTTAGAATGTTTGATTTCCATAAAATATAATGC
>JZKD02S2022189.1:2400723-2419542 GCA_000966675.3 Picea glauca
GGCTATGTAAAAATTTAACATAAGGATCATATTATATATAAAAAAAAAACTAAATGATGACCCTCATGTGATTCAATGAGTCAAGTATAAACCGACACTGCTCAATGCCTCATAAGTTTAATAAAATCAAGTTGCACAATCAAAGTAAGAATAGGCAAATACACATAGTTCGAAAATCCTTCTAGCCACTTAGTGATAAACCAAAGGTAAGTGTCATTCAAAATATCAACGCAAAGATCATGACAATTCAAAACGATGGAGGATTTTTCACGCTTGCATTCATGAAAACTAAATGAAAACCAATTTGCAAATTGTCGCAAGAAATGAAAACATCGTTTATTTGAAAAATGTGACTTCAATTTGAAATTCAAAAGACGTAGGTGTAGGCAGCTCATAGGACAATAGAAAAAATTGAATTGGATGCCAACACCCATGTATTGACTGTGCAAGAGATGACTATCAGAATGAAAACCACCTAGGTAAACTATCCCTACCCACGAATTGACTGTGGATGGAGATGACTATCAGAATGAAAAGCCCAAGGAAAATTCGCCTTACCCACAAAGTGGTTGTGCAAAGATATGACTGTTAGAATGAAAATGCCCAAGGAAAAATCGCATTACCCACAAATTGACTATGCATGGAAATTATTGTCATAATGAAATGACCAATGCAAAATCTCCTTACCCATGAATTCACTGTGCATGGAGATGACTGTTACCCATGATTTTGGTTGTCATGATGATGTATTGATGATGGTGTACTCAGGCTCTTCATTAGAAATTTTTTCTGAGAAAAGTTACCTTCATCTCTTTCCAGAAATCACATTTTTGAGGGTTGTTCGTAGGCTGCTAGTATATTTGCCTACGAGAATGCATGATTCTCGCAGGCTGCCTTAAGCCAGGGTGCGAGAATTTCGCACTGTGTTGAACTACTAGGGTGCGAACTCTTTCTTAATCAAGGAAAAAAGATGAATTCTTGATGCTTCTATAAGGGAATCTTCAAGAAGGATGAGATGGAATTCGAATGGTTATCCTAGTACTAGATTCCCTGATATTTTGGGATCATTCTTATCCAAGTAACCAATTCATTCTCTCCTATATATTGAGTGAATTCTCATGGAAAAGGTTAAGCAAACAAGGTTAAGCAAGATTCATTGGAGAATTGGTGAAAGATTGTGTGAAGGACTGATGCTACAACAGCTAAGAACTACAAGTTTATCAAAGCATGGTTGATCTTCTTCATGGAAGTGAGCAAGTGTGTATGTCGGAGCCAAGGGCCATCGAAAGGAAGTTTGTGACATCAAGGCACAGGTTGTAATCTTTAATTTCCATCAATATGATACAGTAATATGTCTCTTTCCCATAAAGTTGATTCCACTTTATTGTATAACTCCTTGATCATATACATATATTGACCGTTGAATAGATTGTGCTTTCTTCACTTTGGTTGGTTTGTGTTGTCTTGGTCGTGGCTGCACAAGAGCACTGGAGCGAAGCAGGAGAAACAAAGACCATAGGAAGCGATTATAAGGTATGTAACTTGTTCTTGCCTCCTAGTTCATTCAATAGTCAAAATCTAGGGAAAGAGTATTATTCTATCTTGCTTTGTTCTAGATCCAGGTGGATCTAGAGAGATCGGTTTGTGTCTGCACTTAAAGATTTATCCAATAACAAAATTGGCGACTCCACTGGGGATCAATCCCATTTTTCTTTGTGGCTTTTGGTGTTTTTCTGTGGCCATTTTCTCTAGTTTCATTTTTCTCCTGTCCTATCAGTCTCTGAGTCTTCAGGATATCCTGATAGATCTTCTGGGTCCAGAAACGTTTTTGAATTTTACTTCATTTTTCAAATTTTGCTTATGTTCAGGAATTCTTGCACTGCACTTCATTGTAGCCTACAAGAATAGGTAGAGTTCGCACTCTTCCCATAGGTTTCAGTGCGAGGTTCTCGCACCCTACTCAAGGGTCACCTACGAGAATTAGTGATTCTCGCACTGTGTTATATTGCCTACCTGCAAACACTCTTTTTCAAAAATTTGATTTTAAGTTTTGGCATTTTTAACTGCCCAGATCGGTTTGATTGCCTCTTGTGAGTTTCTTGGACCTCTGATTGGTATCTTTCTTGTCTTTGTTTGTATGCATGACTAGTCTTAGGGTTTCAAGGCTTTTCTTGTCATTTTTTGGATTGACTTTCGTTTCTTGGCTTTTCTTGGCAAAACCATTCTCTCTGACTTCAGAATCTGAGTGTGTTTGATTAGTTAAGATCCAGTGATTGGTTGAAGGTTAAGTTTTCTTGGTTTTCTCATTTGCTTATGGTTTGAAAAATCATTCTCTTTTGCATTTGAAAAGACTTAATTGGTTTGCTCTTTATTTTTGCTTTCATTGAAAGAGTAGATTGGGTTATTTGCTTGTTCATTAATTTGATTTTTTGTACTCTCATTAGCATAGTGAGGGTCCTTTTTGGAAAGTGAACAAAAGTTTTTTCTTTCAAAAACTTGTTTTTGTTTTTAGGAAACATTGAAAAATCAAATTATTGAGATTGTTGAAGTATTTGAAAAGACACAATAGAGAATTTTCATTTGATAAATGATTGTTTGTGTTGTCATTTGAAAGGAAATTGTGCATTGTAGTTCAAGGTTGATCTGGAAAACTTCTTCTCTCTCCCATACATAGGTTTCATTGAACGAAAAGTGATACATTTCATTCTCATCCTTGCATTGTTGGGTCAGAGTCATACAACATAAGTTTCATTTCCGTTACCTTTGAGTAAACAACAGCCTTTAATAACATTGTCTAATCATAAAATTTATCTATCAACTCTTTTCTAGGGCTCTTTTACACCAACATTTAGCTAGGCTAGCGCTTTGGAGTAAGAAGAGAGATACACTCTCCAAAAGCACAAAACACACAATAGCATCTTGTGTTAGGGAGTGTTAAATTCCATTTGCAACATCTTGTCCTGGGAAGCCCTTCTCACACAAGGGTCAAGCACAAGGTCGCATTGGTATTGGTAGAGTTACTCACCCTGCTTTGATGATATCAGTGTAGAGATTGCACATATTACGGGGATCACTCGGAGGTATACCCACAATGATGAGTGGAATCCTTTTGAGTTGATTTCGGGCTAGATACCCTTCCCTTGCGTGTGGATCGGACTGTCGATTGGTCCCCCAGGCTTTATTGTTGTTGGTGGTGACTTTAGTGGCCTATCTCTCTAGGTTCTTACCCAAGGTGACTGTGGAGGGGAAAGTCTCCAAGGTACCTGGAATTGACGTTGACCAAACTCACTTGGGCTCCTTGGAGGGTATACCCACGATTATGTGTGGGAGCTTGCACCAGGGTGTAAGTCTGTTAAGTAGGTCGTCAGCGTAACTTTTCCACCCTAGCCCTGCCCCTTCTCGTCTCGTTGCTGTGACATTGGATTTCATCACCAACTAGTGGCTTCGAAATTAGAAGGTCTTGTTTGCCTGGTGATTGCTTCCTAGATTTTGTTTACTAGCGTGTGTTGTTTGTTTCTCGAAGTTGACCATAGGAATTTCTTTGTGGAGCTTTTTACTCATTTACAATAGCTCCCCCACATCGTTCATGCAGAATGCAAGGTTTATCTCCAGAGCATCTAGACGGTTCTCAACCCTTGCCTACTAGTACACCTGAGAGCTCTCCTCAGCAGAGTGAAGTCCCAGTTGTCACCACACCACAAGTGGAATCAACTGAATCTTTAGAACCTTTTCGAATTACCAATACTAGAGAGGATTTTCGAATTCACCGTGGTTCTGAATGACCCTTTATGCGATTGAATTATTTCGGAGAACTAGTTGTTACCACTTTTGGATCACCCATTGGGCCTTTTCCCAGTGTAGAAGGACAAGATCCTTTTTGGTCAGGTGATTTTCGAAGGGACCTTTTTGGTCCTGGTTCGCCTACGGTATCCACAATCAACCCTCCGGTGTTTTCTGAGACAGAGACTATACCGGTGAATACCACTTATCACTTTACTATCCCTACCGAGATGGCCCATCTCACGAATACTACGAGTGTCCCAACCGGGATCACTGTAGCTGGTCTCACTCCTATCAACACATAGCGAATGCCCAATGTCACACTACCACCTAGATATCATGCGTTGAATGCTTTGTTGAATGCTTCTGTTCCAACACCTCCGCAAACCCCAGCCGGTTCTCCAGGTGGTCCTTCTTTTCTTGGGCACCCTATTCCCGGTTTTATTCCGACACTCCCTCAATTTCCTTATGGAATTCATAATCCTAGTGGCACTATACCGTCCGTTACATCAAACTTGCAGGTTCCCATTGGTGGACAAGGTGGTACAACTCAACTTCCTCTTACCGGTCATATTCAAATTACTACACAACCTTTTCTTGGAACACAACTTCCGGTTGGAACACCACCTTTTGGACAAAATATACCTCCTTCTTTGGCCCAGTATTGGAATCAGATGATACAAAATCTTCCTCAAACGACTGGGGGGCAACAGACTGTCCCTACTATAGGCCAACCATATCCAGGTATACCCAATCCTATTTGGGGTCAGGGTCACAATGCTCAAACGCAGGTCCCTAATCAAACTCAATGTTACAATCTTTGGAACTACTATCCTCTCCAACCACCACCGAATCCGTCTGGGTCTTCCCATTATGGGCAGTATGCTTACGGTCCTACTGGTTTTCTGACAGGGCTTCCACCCCAAAGCCATCAGTACCTGCAGGTGAATCGACAATTACCTTTTCTTGCTACTTTGGATTTGCCGGATTTGTCTAGGATTTTAAATGATCCTATTCTTCACTCTCCTCGATGGCTTGTTATTCTATCCAAGATTCCATTGGACATTCCTAAGTTTGACGACAAAGTAGGAGAGGACCCAAACAATCACGTTATGACTTTTCATCTATGGTGTTCATCCAACTCGTTGATGGATGACTCTATTCGTTTACGTCTTTTTCAACGAACCCTTACCGGTTCTGCTGCGAAGTGGTATATCGAATTGTCACGAGGCTTCTTCTCTGATTTCAACACCCTAGCTATGGATTTCCTTACACATTACCAGTTACCGATCCGTTATGATACCGAGACTGATATTTTGACTTCCTTCAAACAGACTAAAGGCACTCATATATCTGATCATATCCATGAGTGGCGAAGACGTCGAAGTCTCATTAAACTTGAACTCCCCGATCAATTACTGGCAGAATGGTTTATGAAATCCTTTGTGAATGAAATTGGTAAAGACATTTCCATGGGTGGTGTTGTTACGGAGGAGAAGGCTATCAGTCTTGCTCAATATCTTGATCTCGTTTATTCGCAAATGGGAACACTTTATGATTTGCTACCTGAATTACCTCGTCCTAGTACTTCCAGCACTTCAACTACTCCAGCTGCCTCCCATGTAGCTGATGGTGTGATTGGTACTGCTCAATCCCACGCACATTTTGTTTCAAGTACAACCCCTAAATCTGCTTCTTCTAATGTTCAAAATATTCCATCTCCTGCCGCTCCTACCAGTAAAACTTCTGAGGTCAATGTTGTCCAATCTACCCCAGCTGGAAAAAACAAATCTAAAAAGGGAAGAGGCAAGAATAAGGAGGGAAAAAATAATAATCAAGCAGATCAAACTAAAACCACTCCTGTTGAAGATCAGGATAAGCGCAAACCATGATACCCTTGCCTTATCTGTGGTGACGATCACTACATGAAGGATTGTCCATGACGTGTCGAGGTCACTAAGTTCCTTCAAGGAACCCCAAAACCATCTACACCGGTTGTCTTGTCCCAACCCTTCCCGTCTCAACAACAGGCTCAGTTGGTCATTCAAGACCAACCCTCCTCTTCTACGACAATTTTGTTATTGGATAAATCCGTAAGTGCGGACACAAACCGATCTCCCTAGATCCACCTGGATCTAGAACAAAGCAAGACAGAATAATACTCTTTCCCTAGATTTTGACTATTGAATGAACTAGGAGGCAAGAACAAGTTACATACCTTATAATCGCTTCCTATGGTCTTTGTTGCTCCTTCTTCACTCCAGTGCTCTTGTGCAGCCACGACCAAGACAACACAAACCAACCAAAGTGAAGAAATCACAATCTATTCAATGGTCAATCTATGTATATGATCAAGGAGTTATACAATAAAGTGGAATCAGCTTTATGGGAAAGAGACATATTACTGTATCATATTGATGGAAAGTAAATATTACAACCTACGCCTTGATGTCACAAACTTCCTTTCGATGGCCCTTGGCTCCGACACACACACTTGCTCACTTGCATGAAGAAGATCAACCACGCTTTGATAAACTTGTTGTAGTTCTTAGCTGCTGTAGCATCAGTCCTTCACACAATCTTTCACCAATTCTCCAATGAATCTTGCTTAACCTTTTCCATGAGAATTCACTCAATATATAGGAGAGAATGAATTGGTTACTTGGATAAGAATGATCCCAAAATATCAGGGAATCCAGTACTAGGATAACCATTCAAATGCCATCTCATCCTTCTAGAAGATTCCCTTCTAGAAGCATCGATAATTCATCTTTTTTCCTTGCTTAAGAAAGAGTTCGCACCCTAGTAGTTCAACACAGTGCGAACTTCTCGCACCCTGGATTAAGGAAGCCTGTGAGAATCATGCATTCTCGCAGGCAAATATACTAGCAGCCTGCGAACAGTCCTCAAAAATGTGATTTCTGGAAAGAGATGAAGGAAAATTTTCTCAGGAGAAAGTTCTAATGAAGAGCCTGAGTACACCATCATCAATACATCATCATGACGACCAAAATCATGGGTAACAATGACTGTAAGAATGAAAATTCCTAAGGAAAATTCGCCTTACCCACGAATTGACTATGCATGGAGATGATTGTTAGAATGAAAGCACAAGGTAAACTCGCCTAAGATCTTGAACATGAACTAAATAATTTCGAGGGTTTCTGATCTACTGTGTGTCAGACTGTTCACTCTAAGAAGATATGGTTGTCATAAATAAATTCATAAGGAGAAAATAGAGTTTGGAAAATGATAACTGACAGCTACTTATCATACATAGTGCAGGAAAATTTACGCTTCTTGGGAAGGAGAAACAACAATGATAAGATGATTACATAACTATATTAATACTTCAACAATCAATAACATGTTCAATATCCTTATTCCAAAAATATCTTAGGAGTTATATTCCGAAAAATTGTACTTTTAGTTGCCAGGATTTAGTCTTGAAGCCCACAAGTCCAACAGGCTTGTCTAATTTTATATCATAATTACAACACCTTACAATGATTTTTAAAACTACACTCCTAAATAAAACTTAATAACACTTCAATGTCAAAATAGGAATACCAGAACCGAAGGAAAAGAGTCAAAGAGGCTCATCTGCAGCTGGTGTTCCCTTCCTTCTCCTACTTGCTAATCGATGAGACTTCATCGGTACCTCCCAACCAACCCTAGGGGTACTTTTATTCCCCCTTAGCCCCTCGAGCCGCAAAGGGGCCATGCACACAAAACCAAAGAATAATATGGTACCCATCTTTCCTCACAAGTTCAAACTACTAATCTCTCTCAAGATGGGTATCCCAACTCTCACAAGTAAAACTAGTCAAAGAAATTTCAGCAACATAACTTTGCCAATAACCAGTGTGATCCTTTTTCCCCCTTTACCATTTTATTTATAGGATTTTTCTTCATGATACATTCCTCTTGCAAATTTAATTTGATTTTTAATTAATTAATTTAGAATTATCCCCCCCGTACACTTGTCACCCTCTCCAATAGTTTCACAAGAAAATTCCATAATTTAATTTAATTACAAGTCAATTTCCCTCACATCTCCTAAAAGAGCTTCTTAAATCACTCCTAGTTGTCTTTTATTCCTTTATTCCCAATTTATGATTCAATTTATTCCTGTGTTCAGTTAAAATAGGATTCTTCTCTAGTTAGATTGATGTTTACTATACTCTAGATTCATTTCTATGCTTACACATTATTTTTACATTTATTTCCTTTCTTATCTTAATTTCCAATTTGGTATTCTCTTGCACACATTTATATAATTAAATATTTAGATATAATTTTTACTCTTTTAATTCCTAAATTGGTTTTTCTTCATCCCCCATTTATTTAATTTATAATTTAGTTTTAGTCTTCTCACCCACTTTGAAATTAGGCTCAAATTTTTAAACTAGGCTTAGAATTTTTAAGGAGATTTTATAATTAATAAAAATTACTCATTTAATAATTATTTTAAGTCTGACAATGTCAAAAAAAATTATTGTTTTCTAGGCACCTAGGATCATTGACTCGAGTTTTTTTTCTGCAACGTGCCCTTCAAGACACACTCTGTGCTCCAAGGGTTCCACTCGCCCTTTGACTCAATTTTTAATTACACGATGTGCCCTTCAACACCCACTACGTGCTCCAAGGGTGTCACTCTCCTTTGACTGGTTCTGGTAGTTTTCCAACCCTTGGAGTCAATACTCCATTTAGGTGACCTTGTGAGAGACTAAGAGCCTCTAAGGAATAAGCACCATGCTTTATTGCATGCCCCTTAGAATCTTTGTTAGAGACTATATTAGTCTTCCTTCATGACATCGTGGGTCTCTCGAACTAGGTAATCATTAACCTACAATTCGAACCACAGTGGGAGTGCTAGTAGGATGCGACAGGGTTGCTGCCACATCTCTCCCTCAATATCTGGTTGTTGTGCATGGCCCCTTTACTCCTTATGTGAGTTTTATTAGCAATCAATCATCATATTACATGCATCAACGAAACACTGTCAATGATCCATAAACAACATCATAATATACCTGATCATATGTCACATATGCGTAAATAAAAATACCCAAACCAATACAATCCACTCCCTAACTCAATGCGGAGTCCAAGGAGGCCCATTGACGCCATCAACATCATCAATCTGTCAAGTGTCTTTCACACTCAGGGGAATCTCATCAATATCATATGTCAATACATAGAAATCCAATAACATGACATCCTAATCCATCAACATCATCATTAGAATCCATAAGAGAACAAACATCCATATACTGAAATCAGATCACTTGCACAGAAGTGTCCTTTAAGAATAATTCAATAACATGGGCTATCAAGAGAGGGATGTTACATTCACCCCCTCTTGTTTTAAACTTTGTCCCAAAGTTTCACAGTATATAAATGTAGCTAAAAAAGCATTTGACAAGATCTAAATGTCTAATTATCAAACAAAAATAGAAACTGTTGGCGCATATCATATGTGTCCTCCCAGGTAGCCGAGTGTGGACTATAATTGTTCTATTGGACCTTGACCTGATCGACTATTAAACACCATAGCTACCGAATGCAATGGTCCAAAATGCAGATTGGCTCTACCGTGAGCACACCCTCGTCCAACACTTTCAAAGAGCTTATGTCAATCATATGTGTAGGATCACTAACATAATGTCTCAAAACAGATACATGAAAAACATTGTGCATATGCCTCAAAGGATCAGGTAAGGCTAGTCGATAGGCCATAGGCCCCTTCTTTTCCACCACTTCGAAAGGTCCCATGAACCTAGGAGAGAGTTTAACACCCTTTCCAAACTTGATCAAATTCTTGGGCAGTTTCACCTGTAAGAATACTCGATCACCAACTTCATAACTACGGTCAACGCGATGTGCATCGACAATGGACATAACTCTTCTATCAATTTGAGCTTCTTTAATCATTTGTCTTATCATTTTTATTTGTTCTTCCATTTATTGGATCGCTTCTGGTCCTACTAGGATCCTATCCTCAAGTCAATCCCAAATCAAAGGCGTCTGACATGGTCTCCCATAAAGAAACTCGAATGGCACCATATTAATGGTGATTTGATAACAATCGTTGTACACAAACTCTACTAGTGGCAATAACTCTTCCCAATTCTTCTATTGGTCCATCATGTACATACGCAACATATCTTCCAAAATTTGGTTCGTTATTTTTGTCTTCTCGTCTGTCTCATGGTGATACACGGTACTAAAGTTAAGTTGGGTTCCTAAGGCCTCTTGGAAACTAGTCCAAAATCTCCTGTAAACATTGATCCTCGATCAGATATGATCCTCTTAGGCATGCCATGCAATATCACAATATCACTGATAAAATCTCTAGCTATGTTTGGTTCTTGATATGTCGTATGCAAAGGAATAAAATGTGCACTCTTTGTCAGAGTGTCAACTACCATGAAAATGGAGTCGTGCCTCCTTTCCGTCAGTGAAAATCCCACAATAAAGTCCATCGAAATGACCTCCCATTTCTATTCTAGAATAGCATGTGGCTGTAGTAATCCTCCCAAATGTCTATGTTCAACCTTCACTTGCTGACATTCTAGACATCTCACCATGTAGTTGACTATGTCCACCTTCATTCCATTCAAGAAGAATAAGGGCTTAAGGTCTGCCCTCATATTCGTGACTCCTAGATGAGCCATGTACACTGCTCTATGAGACTCGTTGAAGATAAAAATTCTCAACTCGTCATTAGGTGACATGTAAATTCGGTTATTATACGTTATTAATCCGTCGTTGTCCACATTAAATCCCTCAAATTTTGGTACCAACATGGTGTCTTGTCCAATATTTTCCTTAACCTCTTTATACCAGTAATCATCGCATTATAAAGTTAGAATAGTTTCTCAAATATTCGTCTAAAGAGGTATCACCAAAAACATGTGTGGTCTCTAAATCAACCTATATGCCACTTTGTTCATTGTTCCTTTTATGTAGGTAATCTCAAAATCGTACTCGCTGAGCAGTTCTGACCAACGTCTTTGTCACGCGTTCAAGTTAGTTTGTGTAAAAATGTGCTACAAACCACAATGGTCTATTTTTACTTGGAATTTTTGTCCAATTAGGTAGTTCCTCCACACTCTTAGGGAATACACAATGGACAACAACTCCAAATCATGAGTCACATAGTTCTCCTCATTCTTTCTTAATTTCCTAGAGATGTAAGCGATTACTTGACCGTCTTGCATCAAGACTCCGCCTTAGCCTTCCTTGGATGCGTCTGTGCATACCAATAATTCATCGTCCATGTTGGGGACCTTTAGTATCGGATTTGTCGTCAACATCTCCTTGAGCCTTCTAAATGCTTATGTGCATTTCTCAGTCCATACAAACTTCTTGGTTTTATTTTTCAATTCTATGATCGGATTTGCTATCTTTGAAAAACCTTCGACAAACCGTCGATAATATCCATCTAAACCCATGAAGTTATGTACTTCTGGTACATTCATTGGTGCGGGCCATTCCATAATATTCTCTACCTTTTCTATATCCACAATGATTCCTTTGCCATAGATAACATACCCTAAATAATGAATCCTCAATTGATAAAAAGAAAATTTCGATAGTTTCTTGTATAATTTGTTCTCTCGTAAACACTGTAGTACTAAGCACAAATGTTTTTCAAGTTCTTCCATCATCCAATAATATACCAATATGTCATCAATGAATACTTGAAATTTTTTTTCTAAGTATTCAAGGAACACCCTATTCATCAATCTCATGAATACCCTTGGGGCGTTTGTCAATCCAAACAGTGAAACGATAAACTCATAATGTTTGAACCTCGTATTGAATGTGGTCTTAGGAATGTCTTCCTCTTTGATTCGTAACTGGTGATATCCTGATCTCAATTCGATATTCGAAAACATCATCGCACCTTTCATTTGGTAAAACAAATAATCTATTCTTGGCAACAGATATTGGTTCTTGATAATTTCCTTGTTCAATTGACGGTAGTAAATACAAAGTCTCCACGACACATCCTTCTTCCATTTGAAAATAACATGTGCACCCCAAGGTGACACACTTGGACATATAAGTCCTAGGTCCAAAACTCCTTTAGTTGAATTTTCAACTTTTGCAACTCAAGGGTCGACATCCAATAAGGAATTCTTACTATCGGTTCAGTTCCAGGTTTTAGGTCGATGGTAAATTCCAGCTCTCTTTCGGGCAGAAAACCTAGTAACTCTTCTGGGAACACATCCACAAACTCTCGTACTACCAGAAGGTTTTCTAATCCTTCCACCACTCCATTGTCATTCAAAGCTAAGATTTCATATAGCTTGCATCCTTTGCGCATACTCTTCCATAGATGTAGGGAAGAGATGAACCTTAGGGAAACTCCCTGGTTTCTTCCTACAATCACTCATCTATGTCCCTCATCATTGGTCAAACTCAACTGTTTTTCCTTACAATTGAGTATCACTTCATGTGATTCCAACCAGTCCATACTAATCACGACATCATAAGATCCTAAGACCGTGATGTACAAGTTGGCCTTCATTACAAAATATCCTAGGTTGAGACTACAGTCCGTAACTTTTCCTCCAACCTTCTTCTTGGATCCTGAATCCATTACCATGTAGCTAAACTCATCATGTTTTACTGCATTTACCTTAATTCTTTTTAGCGCTGCACCAAAAATAAATCTCTATGTAGCACCAGGATCTATCAAAATACTAAAGTTATGGTTAGTGATGGTACATGGTGTCTTGAGCACAATAGACTCGTTCTCAGCCTGACAGTTATTCACCGTTGCATAAATCCATTGGGCCTTGCCCTAATCTCCTACTGTAGTGTGCCCCACTGAACTGGCTTCTCTGGCCCTCTCAACCGGACAATCACACTGGTAATGTGGCTCTCCACAGGTCCAACATCCGATCTTTGGTCCAGTACTCTTGGTCTTCGAAGTAGAAGTTGTTGGCCCAACAGCCTAAAACCTTGGTGTGTTCTGCTGAACATGCCTATACTATTGCAGGTGCAGACTAATGACTCTTTGTTTTGCCTACTTTTTTGATGCCCAAATTCCTTTTTTAACATGCAAGTCATATAGTGTATGTTTTTATTAGTTTTTTTTGAAGGTGTTATCAGGTTTTATACATCAATTTTCCATGCGACAACATAAGGTATGTGTAATCCTTATTTATGATGATTTATTTTTAATTGAGTAATTGAAATCGATTAATATCTTTTTGTTTTCTTGAAACAGATAAAAAACATGATCCAACCTTCCATCCAATCCTTCATCCAGTCTTCCATATGGCCCTTTTCCAGGAAGTTAACTTCAAGCTCAATTTGTAGGAGGATGAAGTTGAATCATAAAAATCTGGCACATGGGTTTTGTGCCTAATATGCCCAATTAGGTCCCACGAGAGTTTTTTAATGAAATTATAGATGGATTGAGATTCGTTCATGGTCCTAGATTTGTCCCTCCATCCATTCCTCCATCTGACCCTCCATCCATCCCTTGAAGTCCAGTGCAGTTGGCGGTTGGCATATTGGCGGGCTCTCCCTGGCAAATCCTACATATGGGGTTTTTTCATGCTCAAGCCCTCCAGCTATGGAACTCATCGCATTCATATTTGAGCAGTTGCATCGGCTGCTATTTTGAGCACACAAACTTGTTGGAGGAGATGCATTATGTTGCTAAAACTTAATGATTTTTTGTTTTTAGAGAGCATTGAACCTTTCAAGTGGTTGACCTCTCAATTATGTACAAACTCTATAAATACTTGCTGGTCTATGCCACCAGATATACAATTTTATATATACACAACCATTATCTTTAAATTCTCTGTAAAACTATGTTTGGAAGCTAATACTAATATCATGTTAAGTCTGTGACTGCGTTTTTCATTGGAGTAGTGCCACGACTATCTGGGGGACCCACCAGTGGTCTGGATAACTTGTTAATTGTTTGAAATTCATATTTTAGTAGCTAACTCTCTTGTATGTAGGTTGTTTGCAGAGTTGTATTTATGTTTATATATTTCTTACAAGTCACTCGTAGTTGTTTATAATTAACTATCCATACTCTAACATTTAATATCTTTTATGCAGATTGTGTTTTAATAATTTATATATTTCCTTAGTCATCTAACTGTGCACTCATGTACAAGCTCTTTTCTTTGTTTTATAAACTGTGAATCACTTTGCAGATTAGTTATTTAGACAATGTCTATTACATTAAGTTGTAATCCTCGAATACTACTTGTAGGTTTGCATAAGTTGTTAATTCTATCTCTAGCATCAATATGATAGGATTAGAGTTGATTCTAAGTTATGACTTTAAATTATATCCTACAAGCCTGTGTGAATTAATAACTCTGTACACAATATTTTCCATTATCAGTGTGATAAAACAAGTGATTGATTTTTAATCTCTTTTGTACAATGTTTATATACTTTGTTAATTAGAAGATCATGATGTTGTTCATTTTTAATTTAAATTTTATCATGATGTTGTTCACTTTTAGTCAATGAGATCAATGTACAGATAGGGCTCATTCCTCGTAGGATAATATAATTATGAGTCTTTGAATAAGTGTTTTAAGAATAGATTGCTTTGAAGAAGTATGGTAAATAATTTATTTTAAGAGATAGTTTTCCTTGTGAATTCACTACCCATAATAATAGATTGCTTTTGAAGAAATATAGTTTGCTTTGATTAGTTCACTGTAGATATTCATAGATTGTTTTTAAATAAATATAGCTTGTTCTTATTCAATATTTGATTACTTAGAATAATGAGCTCACCATTCATAGTTGTAGATTACTCTGCAAATTTAAAGTAAATCTCTTCATTATTTGAGTTTATTGGCATTAGATTGACTAGGCTAGATTAGAGCTCTAGACCTGCACATACAGTGTTGGCATATCAAAGTGTACGAGCCCTTGGTTGACAATTTAATGTCAAAATAGATAGCATATATTTCACTTGACATTTTTGGCACCGTTTTCGGGGAGGTGCTAAAGGGATTAAAGCTTAGGTAGGTAGGTTGCATTTAATTACACAACAAGGGGGAGGAGAAACTTTAAGACAAAAGGTAAGAGCCTGCGCATCCATTTTAATGGGTCACTCCAAAGTCTTGTTGTTCCCTCTTCGCAAGAGTGTTTACTTTTTCTGCAAGTTTGTTTATTTTTCTTAGTGTGTTTACTTTCTTGCAATTTACTTTCATGCAATTTAATTTTGTGCAAGTGTGTTTTTCTTTCTTTCTGTAAGTTTGGGTGTGTTTAATTTCCACAATTTAATGTAGGAGTGAGTGTGAGTTTGATTTATTTACTGCAAGTGTGTTTTATTTCATACAAATGTGTTTTTCATTTATGTAAATATGGTTTTGTGGTAAGTAGTCTTGATTAGAATCATCAAAAACACATATAAAATTTTGGGTGTTGTAAGAACCCCGAACACTGATCTTTGTGTGAACCAGGTTTTATCAAATGACAGGATGAACTCAGAAGAAACCATTTTCTTGAGGGAACTTTCTCAAATCCTAGTAGCAGTCAGGATTTCTTCTTTTCAGGAAGAACACATTTTGCTAGCAGCCAAAAGTGTATCTATATCTCCGGAAATATTAGAATTATCAAGGTCCTGTGAGCTACAAAATGATTTTCCTTGCCAAACTGCAAAGGAAGCTGAAAAATTATGGACTACATCTGGTGGAGAGCGATCACTAAGACCTGATATTGAGGAGTTATCAACATCCATATCAACATATCCTTCATGCACTACAAAAATAAATCATTTACAAGAGGAGGACCTATATGAAGATTACATCAAAAATTGGTTTCAAGAGGTCATTAGGCCACAATAATATTCTCTTCTTAAACACCTTCTCATGCAAAAACAAGTAGGTTGGTTGGTTATTCATATCCATGTATTCACTGCGGTAACTTTTTCATATGTGGATATGAGTATGTTTCTTATCTTGCTTCGCACATGGTTACATTGGAAAAGTTCTTACACTTGAGTAAAGATTTTCCTTTCTTTTTAGGTAGAGTAGGATAATAAATAAAAGATGTGTGTTGTTAGTTTATCTTAAAGTCTAATGCAACCTCATCTTACATTTTATTTTGAACAAAATAACTATGAGATACATGTTCTTGTGACTTTATCTCATTGATCTCATCAAACCTAGAGGATACTAGTATATTCCATCCAAGAGCTCTAAGTAGGTGAGTAAATTATCTTTATAAAAAAGTGGCAAGAAGGTATGATTAGCGATTAACCATGGAAACATCAATATAACTTCAAATAGAATAAAGTGAGTAGGGACTATAGATACCTTTTTGTTATCTTCCAATGGTACCATCCACCACACATTAAAAATGCTCGACTGTACCATATCTTCAGATTGGCTACTCCCACTTAAGTATCCCTTACATCAGAACAATATATGAGAAATGCATAAAGAAGAATCATCCTCTAACTCAAATACCATCCCAGTCCATAAAAATATTTTCAGAGATGCCTCCCCATCTCCTTGCAAAAAGAAACATTCATATACAAATCTTAAAAAGGGTGTAAGAGGCTAAATCATCGGGATGCTGAGCAGGTCTTCTAGTGGCGGGTATCGGCCTATGGGATGACTGGGTAAACCCATCAGAGTACTGAACATGCTTGTTGGCAGTGGGGAATTCTACCTAGAGAGGGTGATGATTTGACAAGCAATAATTAAAGATCAATGGTGAATGCTTGTTGGTAGTGTCGTACATTAGGACTCAACAGAAGTATGCATAGTTAAGCGAAGGTAAATGAACTCCATTAATTTTCCATTGGAAACTAACTTTAAGATAATCTTAAGACTCTCTTGCATAACTCTTCTTAAATATATGTAGGATGTTTTTCCTACAGGTGGGACCATATTTTTAATCGTCTTGTGAGGCTAATGCATGAAATTTATTTCTACATTTGGAAGCCATAAATCTTAAGCTATTGGGAGGATTGACCGGTTTCCTATATCTTTGATTTTGAAGCATCACAATATTTAGGAGTGGGGGAGGGGTTTCCTAAACTAACGAATCCTAAACACTGCCCATCTATATTACAATCCCATGAGAAGAGGAAAGTAGGATATCTGTCAAATTATGTCCTATTGTCTTTTTACAATATCCCAAGCTATTATATCAGTAGTCGTTTGTATTGGCATGATAAGCTTTAGACTGCTGACATAATTTTATGTGTGTATAATTAATAAGCCTACTATACATCATACTCTACAGTTTTTTTTGTTGGCCTACGTTTATGTCTAATACAATGGAGGACCAGATGGAGTGTCGGACAAGGTATTGTATAAATGTTGCAGCTGCAAATGTGATTTTCATGCTTTCATTCAGGTATGATCACTGGGGTTTTATTATACTCGTTGAAGTGATGAACTTAGATTACTAAAGGTGGTGTATCTATATTTTACACTTTTTAAAAGGGAGAATTTAATTTGTGATTTCATTTTATGATCATAATGTCCAAGTCTTCGACTTGGACATTGATCAAATATTTTATGCGATTTGATTTAACCTCCAACTACCACATATCCTATCCAATTGTTCTTGAACCATGAAATCCCTCACAAGAAACTTAGAGAAAATTCTGCAAAATAATTTGATCCACCAAAGAAATCAAGACTAAGCTTGTCACACCTAGTCTTCCTCACATGGCCACTGTTACACCCTCTCCTCATATTCCTACACCTTCTACTAAATGTGACATGCCTTCTACGTCTACTAAGAATCCTAAGCCTTCCTCTCTTGAACAATATGATCAATTCCCAACTGTTGAGCAATAGAAAAAAGAGAATGCTCAACTTCTCCAACGTTTGGTAGAACATGAAACTGTGGATCTTCATTTGCACCATGATAATGTTGTCCTTCAAGCAAAGGTAAATTCTCTTCAGTGTTTGGTCGATCATATGACTACCACAAATCATAGTCTAAGGATACATTTGAAGCATCAAAAAAGACCAAATCCGAAGTCTCCAGGACATTAGGGAGAGGCCTCTAAAGATAATCTACCCCCTCCTTAACAAGTATAGCTATGTCTGGCGACCCATTTTTGTTCCAAAGGGACCTGCAAACTCTTAGTCATGGGGGAAATGACGACTCTGTGTTTTGCCTATTTTTCCGATGCCCAAATTCCTTTATGCACATGGAAGTCATATATTCTATGCTTTTATTATTTTTTTTGAAGGTGTTATCAAGTTTTATACATCAATTTTCCATGGGATAACATAAGGTATGTGTAATCCTTATTTATGATGATTTATTTTTAATTGAGTAAGTGAAATTCATTAATATCTTCTTTTTTTCTTGAAATAGGTAAAAAATGTGATCCATCCTTCCATCTAGTCCTTCATCCAGTCTTCCATCTGACCCTTTTCTAGGAAGTGAATTTTGAGCTCAATTTGTGGTAGGATGAAGTTGAATCAGAAAAATCCAACACATGGGTTTTGTGCCTAATATTCCCATTGCAGGTCATTTCCTGAAATTGTGGATGGATTGAGAGTAGTTTGTGGTCCTCAATTTGACCCTCCATCTAGTCCTCCATCTATCCCTCCATCTGGCCCTTGGAGCATAGTTCAGTTGGGGGTTAGCATATTGGCGGGCTCTCCTTGGCAAATCAAACACATGGGTTTTGTTAGTGCTCAAGCCCTCCAACAATGAAACTCATCACATTCAGATTCGAGTAGTTGCATCAGTCGCTATTTTTAGCACACAAAGTTGTTGGAGGAGATGCGTTATGTTGCTAAAAATTAATGAATTTTTTTTTTTAGAGAGCGTCTGTTGAGAACCAAATATCAATATAGCATAGAAAATCCTCAGAAAAAGTACTCAACTCTTTGAAAAAGAGATAATTTCAGATAATAAGCCTCTTCGAGTGGGAAACCTCATTTTACCCCACTTAAATGTTCAAGTACAAGATGATTCAAAATGTAAATGTCTCCTTGGTATATATAGGAGACTAGGAGGTATAATTACAACTAATGGCCTAAAGCTGACATAAAT
>JZKD02S2022189.1:2425107-2449746 GCA_000966675.3 Picea glauca
CTTTTCTTTTTTTTATAAATTTTGAATCACTTTGCAGACTAGCTATTTAGACAGTGTTTATTTCATTAAGTTGTAATCCTTGAATACTACCTATAGGTTTGCATAAGTTGTTAATTCTCTCTCTAGCATGAGTATGATATGATAAGATGTGATTTTGATATGTGATTTTTAATTATATCCTGTAGGCCTGTATGAATTATCAACTCTGTACATAATATTTCCAGTATCAATGTGATAAAACAAGTGATTGATTTTTAATCTCTTTTGTACAATGTTTATATACTTTGTTAATTACAAGATTATGATGTTGTTCATTTTTAATTTAAATGTTATCATGATGTTGTTCATTTTTAGTTAGTGAGACCAGTGTAAATATAGGGCTCATTCCTCGTAGGATAAATATAATTGTGAGTCTTTGAATAAGTATTTTAAGAATAGATTGCTTTGAATAAGTATGGTAAAGAATTTATTTTAAGAGAGAGTTTTCCTTATGAATTCACTACCCATAATCATATATTTCTTTTGAAGAAAGATAGGATAGTTTTCTTTCATTAGTTCACTGTCCATAATCAAAGATTGTTTTTAGAGAAAGATAGCTTGTTCTTATTCAAGATTTGATTAGTTGGAATAATGAACGCATTGTTCATAGTTGTAGATTACTCTGTAAATTTAAAGTAAATCTCTTCATTATTTGAGTTTATTGGAATTAGATTGACTAGGCTAGATTAGAGCTCTAGACTTTCACATGCAATGCTAGCACCTCGAAGCCTACGAGCCCCGAGTTGACATTTTAATGTCGAAATAGATAGCATATATTTCACTCGACATGGACGAAAATGCTATTGGTGTTGTGGTCCTCTGTAGGGAGTCCGTTGCTGAGGCATCGATCGCCATGGTGTCGTGAACGTGGATCCTCTCGGAGTACCTCAAAACCCTGAAGAGTGTCTAGTTGGTGTTTGATGTTGCTGCACACTAGATGTCGCATGTCTCGTCGGTCTTGCAGGAGTCATACTTTGAACCTCGTTGATCAACTCTTCCTCAGCTATGAGGGCCTTTTGGAATACATCGTGCAATGTCTGAGGCATTAGAATCCTCACTTTCACATGAATGTTGATGTTAAGGCCCAACAAATCTTCTTGACCTTGAGATTCTCGGTGTTTAGATGTGGATCATACCTAGGCAACTCCATGAATCGGGCCTCATACTTAGGCACCGTATGACTGCCATGTCGCAAGGTGCTGAACTCATTGATTTGGTGCTCAATGAATTCCTTTGAGAAATACCTCTCCCGGAACCGCTCCTCGAACAGTTCCCATGACACGTCTTCGACGACCATGTTCAGTTGTGGAAGGAGCATCATACACCATAGAAGAGAGCTTCCCTTTAGCTAAAAGACCACCATGCAGACTTTCATGTTGGAGGTGTAGTTGCAAATTGAGAATCAAATCACCATGTTCTCCAATCATGCCTTGGTAGCTGTGCCATCCATGGAACCGAGGAACTCATGAAACTTGACCTTCTCGAGTTCCTCGTGAATGCTACCAGTATGGGTTGGGGCACGTTGTGGACCATCAGGGGGTACAGGTGCCCTGGCCTCATCTATATCTAGACGGTTAATCAAGGCCTTAGACATCCTATGAAAGGACCTCATCCCAGATCCCCCACATCAATATTCTCCTGCCAATGACTTTTTCTTCTCCTTGGGGTTTAGACCCCTCTAGCATGGATTCTACTGGAGGCATCGTGCCTCCTCCCCTAGAACCACGTTATCTGCCTTCACGACATCCTCTAACCATGATTACCTGCATGGAGACAATTCAATTAAGTAAGTGATAAATTATTAATCAAGTGTTTATACAATGGAAGGCATAATGATCCCAAGTTGTAGGGTTGAACCTGCTCTGATACCATGATATGTAACGTCCCCTCCATTATGACTAGGAAAGCAAAGCATAAAAGGTAAACAAATTAATTTTTTATAAGCATAGGGAAATTAAAGTCAACAATATAAATCATAGCAACGCAAAATCAACAACATCGTAAGTAAAATCATTACCCTCTACTCATCATTGAAATCAATAATGACACATTCAATGCATCAACAAAAAGGATAGCGACACATAAACATAAATAGCGTCATCGCTTAGCACATCACAATCATCTTGGAACAATTTATAAACAATGATTAACCAAATAATAAATATTAAAATGACTACCCGCCCAACCTACCCTACAAGGTTAGGACCTCCAAGACACATAAGCAATGCTCAAACCCAAGATCCAATTGATTTGACCATTTAAGGTCTCAGGGCCGGCGATTGTTCTGAGGAACAAGGAGGTGTCTACATCCCATTAAAAATCAAGTCCACATCAACTAGATAAATCATTCAATCATAATCATCAATTAATCATGGCGCAAGGGTAATCATCATCTTTATCAATCATACATCAACATTTAAATATTCGTTTCACGTGAGAGTAAACAAACTCTAGAACAATTACATGTCAACTTAATTAATGGCACAAGATAAAACAAGTTACTAAATCAGTCACATATCAACATAAATTCAAGACACGAGATTAAATAGCAACTTATTCATGAAGCAAGAGTGATCAACATGAAATTCAAAGGTGCAAGAGAATAATTATGAAGCAATCACACACCCACTTAAATTAAGGCACGCGAGTAAATTTATTACTAAACTAATCATACATCATCATTATTGCAATGCGCGTGAGTAAATCAAAGCATAAACATTCATGCGTCAGCATTAGTCCATAGAGAAAGCAATCTAATTACTTAACATTAGCCTAACCTATTGTGCAAGGGAAATCATCGATCAATCCTTTATTCAATAACCTTTTAGTGGAGCAAGAGTAGATTGGTTGTTAAAGCAATCCTAAATCAACCTTATACAGATGCGCATGAGTAAAAAATTTCTAGACGATCATGGGTCAATCTAATTATATGCATAAGAGTGATTATTACTTTTAATCAAGGTGCAAGAAAATATACTCACATAAATTCAGTCCTACATCACATTAAAGTTAAGGCACACGAGTAATCATTAGTTATTTCATAAAGAGATCTCATCACTTAATGATCATACATCATCACTATTTAAATGGTGTAAGAATCTAATTATTAAAACAATCATATTTCAACTTTATTCAAGGACGCAAGAGTAACATATCTACTACGATTCATCAAGCATCAACTTTATCTAAGGCATGGGAATAACTAACTGCATAGATTCATCATATATCAACTTTATTTTCAAGGCGTGCAAGTAATCTAATCAATTAATAAACTATAAAGAGGCCAACCATGTGTAAGCATTATTCAATTTCATAGGTCACTTATAGATTCTTATTAAGAGCTAAATCAACTCATAAGAATAAGACTATAAGACTATGTTACCACATTACATCCACCACCAGTGTCATACTGAGGTCACACATAATGATTATTTTTGTAGGACAAGGCCACTTACGCCCATCAAATAAGAGATCAACACACCAAGAGCCATCACAATCTAACTCCCTAACTAGCTTACATATTTGGATTTTTTTTTTATCAAGTCTAAATTTTAAATTACAAAAACTCATGCTGACTTAAATTCCAGTTTTTAAGAATTTAAGGAAGGTCCCAACATCAACGATCCCAAGGAAAAATATATCAAGATACATGAGAGATCCTTGCATTCGTTGGATTAATGCACCAGGGTTGGGAGAAATCGCTACAGGAGGGATCCTTGCATTCGTTCGATGAAAGCCCAAACAACTTCCATATCAAGGGCAAGAAAATCGTGGGTATTATGGGAAAAACAAAATGTCGAATAAGGTAAATAAAATCGTTGGGTGAAAGCCCAAGCAACTCGCCTTACCTATGTATTGACTGTGCAAGAGATGACTATCAGAACGAAAACGCCCCAGGAAAACTAGCCTTATCCACAAATTGGCTGTGCATGGAGATGACTGTCAGAATGAAACGCCCAAGGCAAACTCACCTTACCCACAAAGTGGTGGTGCAAAGAGATGACTATTAGAATGAAAACGCCCAAGGAAATATTTCCTTACCCACGAATTTACTGTGCATGGAGATGACTGTCAGAATGAAAACACCCAAGGAAAACTTGCCTTACCCACGAATTGATTGTGCATGGAGATGAGTCTCAGAATGAAAGCACAAGGTAAACTCGCCTAATATCTTGACCATGAACTGAAAAATTTCGAGGGTTTATGATCTACTCTGTGCCAGACTCTTCAGTCTAATAAGAGATGGTTGTCATAATTAAATTCAGAAGGAGAAAACAGAGTTTGGAAAATGATAACTGGAATCTACTTATCATACATAGTGAAGGAAAATTTATGCTTGTTGGGAAGGAGAAACAACAATGATAAGGCTATTACATAACTATATTAATAATTAAACAATAAATAACATGTTCACTATCCTAGTGCCAAAAATCTCTTAGGAGTTATATTCCGAAAAATTGTACTTTTAGTTGCCAGGATTTCATCTTGAAGCCCACAAGTCCAACATGATTGTCTAATTTTATATCAAAATTACAACACCTTACAATGTTTAGCCTACAATTCAAGCCATGGCGGGAGTGTCTAGTCGTGGGTCTCTCAAACTAGGTAATAGTTAACCTACAATTCAAGCCACGGTGGGAGTGCAAGTAGTTTGCAACAGGGCTACTGCCACACCTCTCTCTCAATATCTGGTTGTTGTGCATGGCCCATTTACTCCTTATGTGAGTCTAATTAGAAAGCAATCATCAACATGTATGCATCAACGCAACATTGTCAATGATCCATAAACAACATCATAATATACCCAACCATATGTTACATATGCGTAAATAAAAATACCCAAACCAATACAGTCCACTCCTTGACTTGATCCAGAGTCCGAGGTCCATTGATGCCATCAACATCGTCAATCTGTCAAGTTTCTTGGAAACTTAGGGGAAAATCATCAATAACATTTGTCAATATATAGAAATCCAACAACATAACATCGTAATCCATCAACATCATCATTGGAATCCATAAGAGAACAAACATCCATATGCTAAAACAGGATCACTTGCATTCAAGTGTCCTCAAAGAATAAGTCAATAACATGTGCTCACAAGAGAGGGATGTTACATACATGAAGAATATGATATTGAAGAAGAAGATGATGCGCCATATCAGATAGAGTCGAAAGATCATGGGTCGACGGACAAAGAAGATGAAGAATACGAACTAGGCATAGGAGAAATTAATGCAGTTATTGATGATGATGTCGATGAAAATATGCTTGAAAATGACATTGATGATGATGATGATGATGATGATGATGATGATGATATCATCAATCCTTTCAACACCGTTTATGAATTGGATGATGATATAGATGTCAAGTTCGATGAAGAAGAAGATTCGTAAGAAGGATGATACAAATGTTGAGTTGGATCAGGTACATAATTATATATTTTAATTTGTATGAATTATTCTCTTAAAATAATTTACTTATTCCATGGGTTAATTACATGTTTTTAAGTTTTATGTGACCTTTTTATATCCGATATTATTACATGTTGTTTAATTATTGTGTGAAACCTGGAAATAGTCTTCATACTAAAGTATGCGGAAAACTAAAAATATCATTTAGAAACACATAATTCCATTTACCTTCATTGATTTTTGTTTTGGTAGTTTCTATGCATGAATCTTACTATGTTTCTTTAAATTATTTTCTATTTTATAGATTGGGTATTGGGGAACTGAGAGTGATGTGGGGGGAGGGGAGGGGAAATATGAGCTTCCACCTTCATGTGGTTGGCCTTGTTCAGTAGAGGATAAATTATTCTTGAAATCAAGAGAATCTAATTCATTTTTATACCATCATGGTCGTAGATGTCATCATTGTTGTCATAGTATTGCATCAACGAAGTTTCAATGAACATGTTTTTCATTTCTATAGCATCTTCGTTGAAACTATTTGAAAACATGGGACTTTGGCCCATGTTTTGTGGAAAGAAGAAGGTGTTAGATGATAATTTTTATTTAAATAATGATTGCGTACTAAAATATATCTAAAATATTATACCAAAAAAGTACTTATATGAGAGAAAAAAACAAAGACAACAAATAACTGATGATCAAGTGCTTGTGCAATTTATCAAGTTCGTGTTTATGAAAGTTATTGCATGCCCTTGTAGTACTATAATATGAGGCAAAATTTGCTTCCAAACTCAAATATGACTGACAAACCCACTGTATATATATGATATCGGCCTCGTTTCGTTTGAACTTTCTCAGATTAATGCCGTGCATGGAACTCCCAACAATATACCCATCGTCATGGTCTTGCTCTTTATTTTCATCGCCTATGTTGTACAAGACCAATATCATGCCAATTAGGCTCATGCATTTGGTGGAAAGAAGAAGGCTATAGAGGGAATTTCATATTTAAATAATGATTTTGTACTAATAGTCTTTAATTTATGGAGCAAAGATGTACTTAGAAGAGAACAAAAAACAAAAACAAGAAATAACTGATGAAGATTGTGCAATTTATATCAACTAGTACTTGTTTATCGACGGTATTACATGTCCTTACAGTACTATATGCAGGAACGTGTGTGTCGAACGAATTTTAAAAGGAACAACGAAAAGACATTGTACTAGGATTATACAAGGGCAACAGTGACCTGTGAATGGGGTCAACATTGAAATTTTTTCAAATTCTTTCTGTATGCACTAAAATTTGACATGGATAACCTATTCACATGCCTTAACAATATGGTGGGGGGGGTTCTAGACTCAAATTTGACTCACACACCCACTTTTTTCCATCATCAATTCATCATGTAAACCATACACCCTATTTTTCTTTCAAAGTACACAAATTGGTTGACACAAGTTTTACATTTGCATCAACCTTTTTCTCATTTTTCTTTCAGGTTCTACATTGTATATACAATGTATGTGTGTCATAGTTGTGATTAAAAATCCCTCTTTTCATTCATTGTTTAATCAACACCATAAAAATGTGCATGTCGAGATGGTGTTGTATCAATGTTGCTAAGTATTGCATGCATCGATGGAATCATTATGGTGTCATGGTAGTCTCAGATATTTTAAATATCATTATGGTGTCATGGTAGTCTCAGATATTTTAAATATCATTATGGTGTCATGGTAGTGTCATATTTAAATATGCATGCATTGACGATATGGGAGGGTTTCCAAACTCAAAGATGACTCACACACCCACTCTATATATCCGATTCGAGCCTCGTTTCATTCGAACTTTCTCAGATTAATGTTGCAGTGCATGAAACTCCAAAAAATATACCCATCATCATGGTCATGCTATTTATTTTCATCGCCTATGTTGTACAAAACCAACATCATGCCAATTAGTCCCATGCATGTGGTGGAAATAAGGAGGCGCTAGAGGGAATTTTGTATTTAAAAAATGATTTCATACTAAATATAGTCTTTAATTTATGGAGACAATAAGTACTTAGATGAGAGAAAAAAAAAAAAAGACAAAAAATAACTAATGAAGTTTGTGCAATTTATATCAACTAGAACTTGTTTATTGATGTTATTACATTTCCTTGCAGTACTAGATTTGGGAGCATGTGTGTCGAACAAATTTTAAAAGGAACAACGAAAATACATTGTATTAGGACTAGACATGGGCAATAAGGATCTATGAATGGGGCCAACGTTGAAATTTTTTCAAATTGTTTTTGTATGCAATAAAATTTGACATGGACATAACATTTGCATGCCTTAATGACATGGGAGAGTTTCTAGACTCAAATTTGACTCACACACCCAGGTGTTTCCATCATCAATTCATCATGTAAAGCATAAACCCTATTTTTCTTTCAAAGTACACAGAGTGGTTGAGTACACAAGTTTTAAGTTTGCATCAACCTTTTTTCATGTTTCTTTTAGGTCCTACATTGTATATACAATGTATGCATGTCATAGTTGTGATGAAAAATCCTTCTTTTCAATCATTGTTTAATCAACACCATAAAAATATACATGTCGAGATGGTGTTGTATCAATGCCGCTAAGTATTGCATGTGTCGATGGCATCATTATGGTGTCATGGTAGTGTCAGATATTTTAAATATCATTATGGTGTCATTGTAGTTTCATATTTAAATATGCATGCATTGACAATATGGGAGGGTTTCCAAAGTCAAATATGACTCACACACCCACTCTATATATCAAATCCCAACCTCATTTCATTCAAACTTTCTAAGATTAATGTCATGGTGCATGGAACGCCCAAAAATATACCCATCGTCATGGTCATTCTCTTTATTTTCATCACCTATGTTGTACAAAACCAACATCATTCCAATTAGTCCCATGCGTTTAGTTGCAAGAAGAAGGAACTAGAGGGAATTTCGTATTTAAATAATGATTTTGTACTAATAGTATTTAATTTATGGAGCAAAGAAGTATTTAAATGAGAGAAAAAAACAAAGACAAGAAATAAATAATGAAGCTTGTGAAATTTATATCAACTAGTACTTTTTTATCGACATTATTACATGTCCTTGTAGTACTAGATGCGAGAATGTGTGCATCGAATGAATTTTAAAAGGAACAACTGAAAGACATTGTACTAGGACTAGACATGGTCAACAATGATCTGTGAATGGGGCCAATGTTGAAATTTTTTCAAATTGTTTCTGTATGCACTAAAATTTGACATGGATAGAGTATTCACATGCCTTAATGATATGGGAGGGTTTTTGGACACAAATTTAACTCACACACCCACTTTTTTCCATCACAATTCATCATGTAAACCATAAACCCTATTTTTCTTTCAAAGTACACAAATTGGTTGAGTACACAAGTTTTAAGTTTGCATCATCCTTTTTTAATTTTTATTTTAGGTGCTACATTGTATATACAATGTATGCGTGTTATAGTTGTGATGAAACATCCCTCTTTTCATTCATTGTTTAATCAACACCATACAAATATGCATGTCAAGATGGTGTTGTATCAATCTCGCTAAGTATTGCATGCATCGATGGCATCGTTTTGGTGTCATGGTAGTGTCGGATATTTTAAATATCATTATGGTGTCATGGTAGTGTCATATTTAGATATGCATGCATTGAAGATATGTGAGGGTTTCCAAAATCAAATATGACTCACACAGCCACTCTATATATCTGATCCCGACCTTGTTTCATTCGAACTTTCTTAGATTAATGTCGTGGTACATGGAACTCCCAATAATATACCCATCGTCATGGTCATGCTCTTTATTTTCATCACCTATTTTGTACAAAACCAACATCATGCAAATTAGTCCCATGTGTTTGGTGGCAAGAATTATGTGCTATAGGGAATTTTGTATTTAAATAATGATTGTGTACTAATAGTCTTTAGTTTATGGAGCAAAGAAGTACATAGATGAGAGCAAAAAATAAAGACAAGAAATAACTGATGAAGCTTGTGCAATTTATATCAACTAGTACTTTTTTATCGACATTATTATATTTTCTTGCAGTACTATATGTGGCGATGTGGGTGTCGAATGAATTTTAAAAGGAACAACAAAAATTCATTTTACTAGGACTAGACATGGGCAAAAATGACCTGTGAATGGGGCCAACGTTGAAATTTTTACAAATTGTTTTTGTATGCATGAAAATTCGACATGGATAGACTATTCGCATGCCTTAACGATATGGGAGGGTTTCTAGAATCAAACTCACATGCCTACTTTTTTCCATCATCAATTTATCATGTAAACCATAAACCCTATTTTTATTTCAAAGTACAAAAATTGGTTGAGTACACAAGTTTTAAGTTTGCATCGACCTTTTTTCATTTTTCTTCCAGGTTCTACGTTGTATACACAATGTATGTGTGTCATAGTTTTGATGAAAAATCCCTCTTTTCTTTCATTGTTTAAGAAACACCATAAAAATATGCACGTCAAGATGGTGTTGTTTCAATGTCGCTAAGTATTGCATGCGTCAATGGCATCATTATGGTGTCATGGCAGTGTCAGATATTTTAAATATCATTATGGTTTCATGGTAGTTTCATATTTAAATATGCATTCATTGATGATATGGAAGGGTTTCCAAACTCAAATATGGCTCACACACCCACTCTATATATCTAATCCTGGCCTTGTTTCGTTCGAGCCTTCTCAGATTAATTTCATAGTGCATGGAACGCCCAACAATGTACCCATCGTCATGGTCGTGCTCTTTATTTTCATCACCTATGTTGTATAAAACCAACACTATGCCAATTAGTCCCATGCATTTGGTGGCAAGAAGTAGGCGCTATAGGGAATTTCATATTTAAATAATGATTGTGTACTAATATTCTTTAATTTATGGAGCAAAGAAGTACTTAGATGAGAGAAAACAATAAAGACAAGAAATAACTGATGAAGCTTGTGCAATTTATATCAACTAGTACTTGTTTATAGATGTTATTACATGTCCTTGCAGTACTAGATGTGGGAATGCATGTGTTGAATAAATTTTAAATGGAACAACGAAAAGACATTGTACTAGGACTAGCCATGGGAAACAGTAACCTGTGAATGGGGACAACATTGAAATTTTTTCAAATTGTTTCTGTATTCACTGAAACTTGACATGGACAGAATATGCGCATGCCTTAACAATATGGGAGTCTTTATGGACTAAAATTTGACTCACACAACCACTTGTTTCCATCATCAATTCATCATGTAAACCATAAACCATGTTTTTCTTTCAAAGTACACAAATTGGTTGAGTACACAAGTTTTAAGTTTGCATCATCCGTTTTTCATTTTTCTTTTAGGATCTACATTTTATATACAATGTATGTGTGTCATAGTTGTGATGAAAAATCCCTCTTTTTGTTCATTGTTTAATTAACGCCATAAAAATATGCATGTCGATATGGTGTTGTATCAATGTCGTTGAGTATTGCATGCGTCAATGGCAATATTATGGTGTCATGGTAGTGTCCTATATTTTAAATATCATTATGGTGTCATGCTAGTGTTAGATTCAAATATGCATGCATTGATGATATGGGAGGGTTTCCAAACTCAAATATGACTCACACACCCACTCTATATATCTGATCCCGACCTCGTTTCATTTGAACTTTCTCGGATTAATGTCGTGGTGCATGGAACTCCCAACAATATACCTATCGTCATGGCCATGCTCTTTATTTTCATAAGCTATGTTGTAAAAAACCAACATCATGCCCATTAGGCCCATGCGTTTGGTGGCAAGAAGAAGGTGCTATAGGGAATTTCTTATTTAAATAATGATTATGTACTATAGTATTTAATTTATGGAGGAATAAGTACTTAGATGAGAGAAAAAAACAAATACAAGAAATAATTGATGAAGCTTGTGCAATTTATATCAACTAGTACTTGTTTATCAATGTTATTACATGTCCTTTAATTACTAGATGTAGGAACGTGTGTGCCAAATGAATTTTAAAAGGAACAACAAAAAGACATTGTACTAGGACTAGACATGGGAAACCGTGACCTGTGAATGGGGCCAAATTTGAAATTTTTTCGAAATTTTTTTGTATGCACTAAAATTTGACATGGATAGACTATTCACATTCCTCAATGATATGACAGGGTTTTGTGACTCAAATTTGATGCACGCACCCACTTTTTTCCATCATCAATTCATCATCTAAAGCATAAACTCTATTTTTCTTTCAAAGTACACAAATTGGTTGAGTACACAAGTTTTAAGTTTGCATCAACCTTTTCTTATTTTTCTTTCATGTTCTACATTGTATATACAATGTATGTATGTCATAGTTGTGATGAAAAATCCCTCTCTTTGTTAATTGTTTAATCAACACCATAAAAATATGCATGTTGAGATGGTGTTGTATCAATGTCGCTAAGTATTGCATGCGTAGATGGCATGATTATGGTGTCATGGTAGTGTCAGAGATTTTAAATATCATTATGGTGTCATGGTAGTGTTATATTTAAATATGCATGCATTGACGATATGGGAGGGTTTCCAAACTCAAATATGACTCACACACCCACTCTATATATGCGATCCTGACCTTGTTTCATTCGAACTTTCTCAGATTAATGTCGCAGTGCATGGAACACCGAACAATATACCCATCGTCATGGTATTTCTCTTTATTATCACCGCATATGTTGTACAAAAACAACATCATTCCAATTAGGCCCATGTGTTTGGTGGCAAGAAGAATGCACTAGAGGTCATTTCATATTTAAATAATTATTTCATACTAACAATCTTTAATTTATTAAGAAAATAACTACTTAGATGAGAGCAAAAAACAAAGACAATAAATAATTGATGAAGATTGTGCAATTTATATCAACTAGTACTTGTTTATCCACGTTATTACATGTCCTTGCAGTAGTAGATTTGGGAACGTGTGTGTCAAATGAATTTTTAAAAGAAACAACAAAAAGACATTGTACAAGGAACAAACATGTGTAGCAGTGACCTGCGAATGGGGCCAACATTGAAATTTTTTCAAATTGTTTCTATATGCACTAAAATTTGACATGGATAGAATATCTGCATGCCTTAACGATATGGGAGGATTTTTTGACTCAAACTTGACTCACACACCCACTTGTTTCCATCATCAATTGATCATGTAAACCATAAACCCTATTTTTCTTTCAAAGTACAAAAATTGGTTGAGTACACAAGTTTTAAGTTTGCATCAACCTTTTTTTCATTTTTCTTTCAAGTTCTACATTGTATATACAATGTGTGTGTGTCATAATTGTCATGAAAAATCCCTCTTTTCATTCATTGTTTAATCAACACCATAAACACATGCAGGTCGAGATGGTGTTGTATCAATGTCGCTAAGTATTGCATGTGTCGATGGCATAATTATGGTGTCATGGTAGTGTAATATATTCTAAATATCATTATGGTTTCATGGTAGTGTCATATTTAAATATTCATGCATTGACAATATGGGAGGGTTTCCAAGCTCAGAGATGACTCACACACCCACTCTATATATCTGATGCTAGCCTCATTTCATTCGAACTTTCTCAGATTAATTTCACGATGCATGGAACTCCCAACAATATACCCATCGTCATGGACATGCTCTTTATTTTCATCGCCTATGTTGTACAAAAATGACATCATGCCAATTAGTCCCATGCGTTTGGTGGCAAGAAGAAGGTGCTAGAGGGAATTTCGTATTTAAATAATGATCTCGTACTAATAGTCTTTAAATTATGGAGCAAATAAGTACTTAGATGAGAGAAAAAAACAAAGACAACAAATATCTTTGGTTCATTCCATGCACTACCATCTGGAAAGAAATATCTTTCATTCGAACATTCTCAGATTAATGTCGCGGTGCATGGAACTCCCGAAAATATGGTGTCATATATTTTAAACAATATGGTGTGATATGGTAGTGCATGGAACTCCCAACAATATGGTGTAGGATGGTAGTGCATGGAACTCCACACATTATGGTGTCATCGTAGTGTCAGATATTTTAAATATCATTATGGTGTCATGGTAGTGTCAGATTTAAATATTCATGCATTGACAATATGGGAGGGTTTCCAAACTCAAAGATGACTCATACACCCACTCTATATATCCCATACAGACCTCGTTTCATTCGAACTTTCTTGGATTAATGTCGTGGTGCATGGAACTCCCAACAATATACTCATCGTCATGGTCGTGCTCATTATTTTAATCGCCTATGTTGTACAAAACTAACATCATGCCAATTTGTCACATGTGTTTGGTGCAAGAATAAGGTACGAGAGATAATTTCGTATTTAAATAATAATATTGTACTAATAGTCTTTAAATTATGGAGCAAAGAAGTACTTAGATAAGAGAAAAAAACATAGACAAGAAATAACCAATGAAGCTTGTGAAATTTATATCAACTAGTACTTGTTTATTGATGTTATTACATGTCCTTGCAGTACTAGATGTGAGAATGTGAGTGTCAAAAGAATATTAAAAGGAACAATGAAAATACATTGTACTAGGACTATACATGGGAAACAGTGACCTGTGAATGGGGCCAACATTGAATTTTTTTCAAACTGTTTTTGTATGAATTGAAATTTGACATGGATAGACTATTTGCATGACTTAACGATATGGGAGGTTTTTTGGATTCAAATTTGACTCACACTCCCACTTTTTTCCATCATCAATTCATCATGTAAAACATAAACCCTATTTTTCATTCAAAGTACACAAATTGGTTGAGTACACAATTTTTAAGTTTGCATCAACCTTTTTTCATTTTTCTTTCAGGTTCTACATTGTATATACAATGTATGTGTTTCATAGTTGTGATGAAACATCCCTCTTTTCGTTAATTTTTTAATCAACACCATAAAAATATGCATGTCGAGGTGGTGTCATATCAATGTCACTAAGTATTGCATGTGTCGATGGCATCATTATGTTGTTATGGTAGTGTTAGATATTTTAAATATCATTAAGGTTTCATGATAGTGTCATATTTAAATATGCATGCATTGATGATATGGGATGGTTTCCAAACTCAAATATGACTCACACGCCCACTCTATATATCTGATTTTGGCCTCGTTTCATTCGAAATTTCTTGGATTAATGTCGCAGTGCATGGAACACCCAACAATAAACCCATCATGATGGTCGTACTCTTTGTTTTCATTTCCTATGTTGTACAAAACCAATATCATGCCAATTAGGCCCATACATTTGGTTGCAAGAAGAAGGCACTAGAGTGTTTCGTATTTAAATAATGATTGCATACTAATAGTCTTTAATTTATGGAGAAAATATGTACTTAGATGAGAGAAAAAAACAAAGACAAGAAATAGTTGATGAAGCTTTGTTTAATTTATATAAACTAGTACTTTTTTATTGACATTATTACATGTCCTTGTAGTACTAGATACATGAACATCTGTGTCGAATAGATTTTAAAAGGAACAACAAAAAGACATTGTACTAGGACTAGACATGGGCAACAATGACCTGTGAATGGGGCCAACATTGAAATTGTTTCAAATTGTTTCTTTATGCACTGAAATTTGACATGGATAGAATATTCACATACCTTAATGATATGGGAGTGTTTCTGGCCTCAAATTTGACTCACACACCCACTTGTTTCCATCATCAATTCATCATGTAAACCATAAACACTATTTTTATTTCAAGGTACACAAATTGGTTGAGTACACAAGTTTTAAGTTTTATGTGCGTCATAGTTGTGATAAAAAATCCCTCTTTTCATTCATTGTTTAATCAACACCATAAAAATATGCATGTTGATATGGTGTTGTATCAATGTCGCTAAGTATTTCATGCATCGATGGCATCATTATGGTGTCATAGTAGTGTCAGATATTTTAAATATCATTATGGTATCATGATAGTGTCAGATTTAAATATGCATACATTGAAAATATGGGACGGTTTCCAAACTCAAAGATGACTCACACACCCACTCTATATATCCATTCCCAACCTCGTTTCGTTCGAACATTATCGTATTAATGGTGCGGTGCATGGAACTCCCAAAAATATACCCATCGTTATGGTCGTGCTCTTTATTTTCATCACCTATGTTGTACAAAACCAACATCATGAAAATTACGCCCATGCATTTGGTGGCAAGAAGAAGGTGTTAGAGGGAATTTCGTATTTAAATAATGATTTCGTACTAATAGTCTTTAATTTATGGAGCAAAGAAGTACTTAGATGAGAGAAAAGTACAAAGACAATAAATAATTGATGAAGCTTGTTCAATTTATATCAACTATTACTTGTTTATCAACTTTATTACATGTCCTTTCAGTACTAGATGCGAGAACGTGTGTGTCGAACAAATTTTAAAAGGAACAACAAAAATGCATTGTACTAGGACTAGACATGGGAAACAATGACCTATGAATGGGGCCAACTTTGAAATTTTTTCAAATTATTTCTGTATACACTGAAATTTGACATGGATAGACTATTTTCATTCCTTAATGATTGATCCAAGTGGATATTGGTGGCCACCCACCTATTCCAACTAGCTCATGTTGTCAATTTTTAGTTCAACGCGTTCTTATATACTTCTTTGTAATAGTGGATTCTACACTTCCAGGGTTGTTTGAATACCTACACATATTCCAGGTGGATACTGGTGGTCGCCCACCTAATCCAACTTACTTAGTTTGAAAGTTTGCTTGTCTATTTTCCAGGGCTATTCTGGGGCCCTAAACAGTTTTTTTTTGGCTTGCCACGATCAAATTGTAGACAAAGTGAGAGTTTGATAGCGTAATGTGTAGTTGTTGAAAATACCTTTCCAAAGAGCTATCGCACGCCTAAAACAAAGGTCATATGCAAATGTTATGGCCCTGGGAAGTTGAGGTACCAACTTACCCATCAGTGCACAAATAGGGTTTGGCGTTTCACCTCGTAGGTTTAGGTTGTTGGATGTCTAGGGTTTTGGAATTCATGCATAATGTTGAAAAGGCCTTTTGAGCCTAATTATAATCATTATGATCAGACAGATGTGCGTAGCAGCCAAATCTCTTCTCAGATATAGCTACCACCAATTGAGCAAGTTGTTTCAGTTCTGCAGTTTTACAGTTTCGATCTATTTCATTTATTCAATAGAAGTTTTTGTTCACTGGATATTTGTTGTTATCTCTATGTTATTGTATTAAATCTTTTATTCATTTTTTTCTACTCATTAATCTGGATCAGTGGTATCAGAGAGGCCTTCTCTTGATTTATTTTTCTTCGTGCATGTCCCCCATAAGATATGGGTACAAGAAGTTGGGACTCGAACCAGTCAATCCGTTGCAATATCGGTCACGCGAAGCCTGACAAAAACCTATGGGGGGAAAAAATAAATATGATGGAGCAAGAGATACTTTTAAAATGTTTCTCGAGTAAGCCCTTGCATGAAAAAGGAAGAAAATGATGGACAATTTTGCATAGATTTTTCGGCGGCTTCCCACAAGAGAAGCATATTCATCAAGCGACCATGCAACTCTTGATATTATAGTAGCTGCAGGAGGTATTTACCTCCACATGTAAACCTGAAAAGGATAGAATACTCTAGAAAGAAAGAAGAAACCCTAATGAGTTGGCTAATAACCCTAGAAGACTTGTCGGCTCAAGAAGATAATTTATATTAGGTTATTAACCTCCAAGAGAAGAAGTTAGCCAAAAATAATATTATATACTGAACAGACATATACCTAGAATGATAAGTCAGCCCTGGCAGTTAGCCATAATTAGTATAAATACAGGAGACTAGTTATCATTCTAGTAGGCAATCTCAGAATTGCAGTGCCCCGTCTTGTGCGCACTGCAGTTGCCTAGTTTCTGTGCAGTTTTGGAGGAGAGTTGTTATTGTAGCTGCTGCAACTAGCAGTTACAATTGGACTATCTCTTGGCTAGGGTTTGGACTATGTGATCAGCTCTTTGTGATGCGCTATCCTTGGGGAAAGGTGCGCTACCCTTTGTTTGGCTATCTAGCCTAAGGTTTGCTTCCGGAGTGATTCTTTGTCAAGGTTAAGGTGCTTGGAGGGTGGCTTCAACCTATGTTTGGGTGACAAGGGTATTGTCAATGGTAAAAAGAGCACACATATTTCATATTCTAACAGGTTATGGGCCCACACCTCCTTTATTTAGTCTAAATTATGGAAAGAAACATAGCCGCTAGGATATTGAGCTCGCTAAGGAACTACGGCTAGAATTACTAGCAGAAGAAGCTTCCAAGACACTCCCACTAGGGTTACTAGCAAGAGCAGTTGTAGAAATCCTAATCCTCTTGTTGAGGCACCTTAAGTGAAGGGATTGAACTAATCTTCAGATAGATCAGTGCACCCTAGCCTAGTGCATCTCCCAGTACTCTCAGCAAACCAAGATGTCAAGTTTGAGTTTGTGGTCAAATCTAGGGTTTGACCAAGTAAAAGCAACCATGACTTACTCTATAAAGTCAGAGAATAAGTTAGATGGAGCTTCTAAATTCAAAGCATGGAATACAAGGATTGATCTCATCCTTGCCATGAATAAAGTGTTGGATATCATGAAAGGAAAGATCTTGAAACCAGAGTTTGAAGAAGGGAAAGAGAAGGAACCACATAACGTTGCAGCTATGGAGAATTTTAAAGATAGTGAAATCAATGCCATGATTATCATACTGGATTCTATCAAATACCACTTGATATCCTACATCTCCCATCTTGACTCATCGAAAAAGATCTACGATTCCCTAACAAACCTCTTCTCAATCAAAAACATTGGACAAGTAATGAGTCTGAAGAATGAGCTCTGTGACATGAAGATGAATGATGATGACATAATAACATCATATTTTGTGAGAATTTCTCAGTTAATAGAACAACTACAAGCTATTGAAGATATCATCTCAGAGAAGGAGTTGGTAAACATAGTACTCAATGGTCTTCCCAAGACGTGGGATGCATTTTCCACAAGCATGAACACAAGAAAGGAGTATCCGACATTTGAAGAACTTTGGACTTGTTGTGCTCAAGAAGAATCTAGGATCATTGCAAAAGAGAAACCCCAAAATAAGTACGATGATCAAGCCTTCACTGAAATATTCAAGAATTTCAAGAACAAAAGGAAGTTTGGTTCAAGGAGGAAGCCAAATCTAGAAAAAGATATTTCAGAAATACAATGCTTCAACTGTCGAAAGTATGGTCACTACAAGAATAATTTTCTTGAGCTAAATAAAAGGAAGGAGAAACATGAAGCATCAGTTGTCGAAGAAAAGGAACCTACAAAGAATACTAAGCAGGATGAGAGAGACTTCTTCTTCTAAAGGTAACAATACTCTTCTTAGTTCTTGTACATATCTTGTTCGCATAGTCTCTGTACATATCTTGTATATCTATCTATTAGAAGATAATATGTTCCAAGAAGAACTATACCTATGGAAGAACAACAAGATAAGAATGGATATCATTAGATAATACACATGAAAGGATGAAATACAAATCATGTGGAAGCTATTGCAAGATAATACAAATCAATCATGAAGAGACTTAGAAGAAGCAAAGACAGAAAGGAGTCAACAATCGAGAGGAAATTGGAAAAAGACTTATGACGTTTTGTAGAAGACAACAAGATGAAAGCGTGGACTTTGTTAAACAAGAGAGAAAATTATATATTGTAGAAGACAATAAGGATGTAGATGGAAGCATGGACTCTATTAGATGGAGGGAGCCGATTATATGCACTTGTACATGAAGCAAGGATTAGGAGGGAGATAATCCTATGATCCATTGAAGATGATGAAATATGCATCCATGGTAGTAACCATGAAAGATAGTATGTGTTCAGTTCAATCTCAAAAGAAGTCTTCTTCGAAGAGAATCCTTAAAGTATCCCTAGTTGTCCATCTAGATCTGTGATCCTATGATGAAAGGAAGAAGTGGAATCTCTAGGGAATGGAATCTATAAGAAACTCCATGGACCCAAGAGCTAAAGAAAAACATGAGGAAGAACATGAAGATTCCAAGAAAGAAAGAGAAACTAGAACAACCAGTCATTGTATCAAGAATCACAAGATTACCAGCCTGATATGAACTCACTAAAAGCAATCAAGCAGAAGAACTAAAAGTCGTGATAAAGAACAGTGTATGGAAGACTTATGAATGAAATCATTGCGAGATATAGAACTAGAGGTTCTCCCAGATGGAGGGAGAAGACTATTATGATTACTTGTTCCAGTAAACCAGACTTATCTCTACATGAATCATTATATCATCTGCAACATCCATGAGTTGGAGTTCTACATCAGATCAATGCAAATAATGTTCTCTAGATAAATTGAATAAAGAGCGTATGAAGAGAAACCTCAAGACTTTGAGGCATACCAGAAAGAGACCCTTGCATGCAGACAGAAGAAGACAACTTGGTGGAGAACCTCCAGTGCACAGCAGAAGCGTGGTGAAGATTTTCTATAACAAAGATATTTTATCAAGATGATGACTCAGTAGATCAGATCTCATGATGACAGAAGAAGTGCCACATGGATATGTTCCAGTTTTTCCAACAATGATATACTCTATTGATCAGAGCTACATGAAGCCTTCAGAGAAAACCGGTGTTCTAGACCAAAGTACATTTGAAATCAAGCATTACATTGTCCGTGATGAAGTTCATAAAGGAGAAAGTGGTTCTCCAATACATATCTCCACAGATGAGAAGATAAGCAAACATTTTGGTAAAGCTTCTATCCAAGATGAAAGAGTTTGCATACTCAAGCTGGAGCTCGTGGAGATGACTTCCTTATTGAAAAAGGAAGAGATGACTTCCTTATTGAAAAAGGAAGAGATGACTCCCAGGTTGGGAGGGAGCACTACAAATATTATTGAGGACATTCATTTTCAAGATTGAAAAATAGTCCAGCTTGGACAGATTCTTTCCTGTTCGGAAAGTGGATTGAGATTTCTGACGGACATCAATTTCTCATTGTGGTTAACATGGGAAATGGTCCATATTGTTGATGTATCATAGACAACGACTTCCCATTGTGGTTAACATTGGGAGTGGTCTAGGGCAGTATCTATTCTTGAGGGTTACTCAAGAAGATTGGACTGCCTCACCGGACAACGATTTCTCATTGTGGTTAACATGAGGAATGGTCTGTTTTGGCGGTTGATATAGGACATTCCTTTCCTCTTGTGGTTAACAGAGGAAATGGTCTGAACAGTAATTCCTTAGGGTTTATACATTCTCTCCAGGGTGCACTTTGATTAGTGTAGGAGGAATGGCCCAGGGTGGGGAATGGTCTAGGCTCAACAATCAGGGACATACATTCCTTAGGGTTTATACATTCTCTCTAGGGTGCACTTTGATTAGTGTAGGAAGAATGGCCCAAGGTGGGGAATGGTCCAGGTTCAGATGATAGGACAATTATTCTTCCTTGCTTGAGAAGAATAGTCTAGATATCTCATTTTTCAACTTCGAGGGTAGATATTCTTTCATATCTCATAGACGTGAGTGAAAGATTGTCCCAGATGATTCAGTTTATATCATAACATTGTTTCTGTGCATGTTGATATAAGATGATTGTTATGAATATTGTATGACAGTAGATGTATACTACTATGGTGGATGTGTTCCACTGTTCATGACTATACATTACTGATCAAGTACTTGTTTGCTACTTGGTGTGGTAGTGTACCACTGGATTGTAGTTATGTACTACTATGGATAGACATAGTTGTGTTCTATTTTGTTCTGATTGCCTTGAAGACTATCAAGCAATTTATTGGAAATAATTATCAGCCAGATGAATGATGAATACAGATTTTCCAGTTAGAAAATGGTTCAGAACATTTACTCTTCTAGATTAGACAAATGGATCTTGTATCACTCTGTGGAGTGAGCATCATGTTTGATTACTCAGAGATATATTATGGTTTCGAGAGATGATATAGTTGATGATGATGATGGTGCTCATGAACTAGTCTATATAACTATGTTGATGCTACAGTGTGAATGGTATGTTTTGTGCTCAAGACCATTACCTGTAATGCCTCCCTAGCTAGGAGGTAGTGTTGATATTATGGTAGATGTGGGAGGTATTTACCTTGACGTGTAAGCCTGACAAGGATAAAATACTCTGGAAAGAAAGAAGAAACCCTAATGAGTTGGATAATAACCCTAGAAGACTTGTCGGCTCAAGAAGATAATTTATATTAGGTTATTGGCCACCAAGAGAAGAAGTCAGCCAAAAATAATATTATATACTGAACATACAGATACCCAGAATGAGAATTCGGCCCTGGTAGTTAGCCAGAATTAGTATAAATATAGGATGCCAGTTCTCATTCTAGTAGGTGGTCTCAGAATTGCAGTGCCCAGTCTTGTGCACACTGCAGTTGCCCAGTTTCTGTGCAATTTTGGAGGAGAGCTGTCGTTGCAGCTGCTGCAACTAGCAGTTACACTTGGAATATATTTTGGCTAGGGTTTGGATTATTTGATAATCTCTTTGTGATGCGCTATCCTTGGGGAAAGGTGCACTACCCTTTGTTTGGCTATCTAGCCTAGGGTTTACTTCCGAAGTGATTCTCTGTCAAGGTTAAGGTGCTTGGAGGGTGGCTTCGGCCTATGGTTGGGTGACAAGGGTATTGTCAATGGTAAAACAAGCACACATATTTCATATTCTAACAACAACCCCCTTCAAAGTACAGGTAAATTTTAGTATTCCATTATTTGAAGGACTGATAGATGAGGATACTATAGATAAATGGTTGAATCTGCTTGAAGGGTATTTTTTGGTGCACAGTTTTTGAGATAGGGAAAAAATTACTTTTGCACTCCTCAAGGTTGTCCCCCATGTTAAGGATTGGTGGGATACTTACTCTAAGTAAAGGGCCATAGAGGAATCTGCAATATGTGTGGTCACACCCACATCGGATTCCTTCAAGGATTCCATTAAAGAAAATTACTACTCTGTTGGAAGCTATGAGGACCAGTACACCAGATGGACCAGCCCACGTCAGGAAAGGGACAAGACAGTACTAGATTTCACCAATATGTTCCATACCTTGCCCACCAAATTGGGTATCAAAGAATCTGAATGAAATCTGGTGCTCAAATACCATGTTTGTTTTCATAGATACATACAGACAAATGGATTTTATGGACATCACATCATGGGGTATGACATATAGATATTGACGTGTTGCATTTTTGCCTTGTTTTTTGTGTTGCCTCGATTTTCATGTCCATTATTGAGCGGTTTTTTCGACACATGGTTTTCTATTTCTGGTTAAGGAATTAGGGTTTTTGACTAATCCAGGTCATTGGGTTAAGGTTTTGGATGCCGCTAGCTCCTATATGTATATTGTATTTTAAACAATCACTATGAATGAATATAGAATATGTTGGTTTCCTCGGCTTGGATTTCTAAGGGAAAAATATCTGTGTAATGTTTGTATTTTCCATTGCATCTTTTCTGTTCTTTTATTGAAAATATATTTGAAATAAATATTGTGCAAGGTTAAAATCTACATTTGGTATCAGAGCTTTGTTGACTTCAGGGGGACACCCTTGTGGTCAATGGTTTGGCTCGGGACTAGGATAAGCATTGTTACAATGGGAGATCTGTGCTATTGATTTTTCAGGTGAAAAGAAATGGCGAGCAATTCGAAAAATGGATATTGAGAAGTTTAATGGCCAAAATTTTGAGTTGTGGAAGCTCAATATAGAAGATATGTTGGTGGACAAAGATTAGTGGATCATGGTAGATCCATGTACTGCACCTACAAGAACTTCAACAGATGACTGAGAAAAGTTGGATCATAAGGAAAAGAGCACAATTCGATTATGTCTCTCAGATTCAATATTATTGAATGTGTTAGAGGAAGCTACAACCAAGGATTTATGGGATAAGTTGGGGAAGTTGTATCAATATAAGTCCCTAGTTAATAAACTATTCCCGAGAAAGAAGTTTTATAACATGAGGATGAGAGATGGAGACTCGGTGGCAGAGAATTTGAATGCCTTCAATATTGTGGTAAGTCAATTAGTATCTGTTGAGATTAAAATTTCGGATGAAGATAAATGTATCAGTTTACTGTTCTCTTTACCAGACTCATGGGATAGTATGGTTGTGTCCATAGGTAGTAATACAACTACCTTGAAGTTTGATGAAGTGGTCTCATCCTTGTTGTCGAAGGAGATTAGACATAAGAATATGGAAGGGCAGAGCACACAGATGCATTATTTGCAAGAGGACGTTCCTAGGAAATAAATAGATCTAAGTTCTCAAGTGGGATATCTAAGTCTAAGGGTAGATATAAATCTCTTAGAAATTTTGTAAAGGTATGTTGGAGATGTGGAAAAGAAGGGCACTTCAAGAAGTAGTGTATATCCAAAGTTGAGAAAAAGAAGGGATCTGAAGAATCTCCTTCTATAGAAGAAAAGACCTCCAAGGAAGAAGGAGGGGATGTGTACTTGGATTATTCAAGCACATATGAAGATCCTAAGGCATGGTTGGTTGACACTGGTGCATCCTTTCATATGACTCCCCACAGGGTGTGGTTCTTCGAATATGGAAGGTATGATGGAGGTAATGTTTTCTTAGGTGATGATTCGACAACCAGAATCATAGGAAGAGTAAAAGTCAAGTTGAGGCTCATAGATGGAAGGATTAGAATAATTCCTAGTGTTCTGCACATCCCAGTTTTGGCCATAAATTTGATTTTTGTAAGAAAAATGGATGATGCAGGGGTAAAAACAATATTCGAAAAGGAAACTTGCAGGATTGTTCAAGGAGCAATGGTGTTTCTGAAGGGAGTTCGATTTGGAACTCTGTATAAGATGCAAGGAAGAACTATTAGTGATGAATGTAATAGTTCCACTGTTTCTAATATTGGAGTTGAAGAAGAAAGAACTCCCATAGTCTCTGGAGAAAAGGTTATGTTATGGCATCAAATACTGTGGCTGTTCAAGGATAAATTCGTGAGTGCGGACACAGACCAATCTCCCCAGATCCACCTGGATCTGGAACAAACTGTGACAGAATACTACTCTTTCCCTAGTTCTAAAGTATTGA
>JZKD02S2022190.1:9688-21936 GCA_000966675.3 Picea glauca
TATGCTTCATAAAAAGACCTATTCATTCACAATTAAATATTCCAGTAGTGGACTTTGGTGCATATCCATGTATGTATGCTTCCCAACAAGGAGTGTTTCACTTTTATCCCCTTAAATAACCTTCTAACATTACCTTAAAGAAGAATTGTGACCCCAAGATGAATGCTTAGTTAAAGGCATGCTTATGTCCCTGATTTTACAAGGGTGCTAGAAAATTCTATCATCAATCCATGCACTTTCCTATCAACATTTTATTATTAATCTTTACACTTTCTTATCTACATCTTCATTTTCCTATTTGAAGGGACTAGATCTAAAATTAACAATGTTATTTGTTTGTATGTCTTTGTATTAATATTTACGCTTTCCTATTTACATGTTCTTTTTATCAATTTTCCTATTTGAAGGGATTTGATCCTAAATTAACAATGTTCTTTGTTTGTATACCTTTCTCTAAAATTGACGAATGTACCATAAATTTAGTTCATATGATTTCTAATATCAATGGTCACCAATTCATTTGTAAAAACTAAGAAGAGTCTCTTTAGCATGTCCCTTTCTCTATTCCTCACCTTTAGAAATATTGCTAGCATCTCCTCTATCATAAAAAAATATGGTTTTGTTTCCATTAGGAGACATGAGATTCTTGAAGCCCTCTACAATTGACATCGAGTCTTATGGTGCACCCTTTTACCTAGACATGTTTCCCTCCTACGAGTAATATATCATTCATTCATTTTATCCCTTGCTCCATCCATTTATCATGTTCCTATACAATCCTCAAACCAAATTTCCCATAGCCCTACCTCATGTCATATATTTTCTTTTGGAGACATCAAGAGAGTTGTTCAAATGATCAATAAAAATAGAGTTACATATGAAGAAGACCTACACATTGAGTTCCTCAAACATGGTATTCACTCTATCAACTCCAATATTGTCAATTTGTTTGATTTATTGTGTTGTTTGATCAAGTTCTCCATTCACATGGTTCCATCATATCATCCACCCCATTTTGAAATCAAGGTTTAGTTAAGATCCTACAATTACATGACCATCATGATTGGAAACACATAAATACTTGTTATCAAATTTAGTTAAGATCCTGTGTGAATGGCATAATTTTTTTTTTTTTTAAACCCAATATTGGCCGCTTTAACGACTAACCTGTTCGTCGTTAGTATTTCCAATTGGTCACAAAAATCAACGTGTTAGTCGCTAGAGAGACCAACATGTTAGTCGCTAGAGAGACCAATGTGTTAGTCGCTTGTATTTCCATTTGGTCGCAAACTAGGTCACTTGGTCATTCTAGCAACTAATTGATCCTCCTTCATTTGACCTTTTTAACTGATGGTTTGGTTGCTCTAGTGACTAATATTTGTCGTTCTAGTGACTCATAGTGGTTTATTGACTAAGTTTTTCACGGTTGTCTTGGTCACTCTTGCGACTAATATTAGTCGTTTGACCGACTAACATTCGTCTCTAGCCAAACTTTTCCATATTGTGAATAGGCTTCTTTTCTCGGTCACTAGACCGACGAAGATCCATGTGTTGCCGCTAGACCGACGAATGAATTCTGACGAAAAAAAAATCATCTTGGTCAGAAAAACGACTCTATGCCGACGAAAATTCATCTCTACTTCGTCGCAAAAATGTTCAAATTTAATGGTGTTTCAAAACTGTCCTCCTACACTTCCTCCCAGAGTGATTTCACCCGAAGTCATCGATCCTTAAACAAGTGTCTTCTGGGATCAACAGTCAATATGTACTCCATCCTTCGGACCTTCAGGATTTTTTGAACCAACGCAGCCTGTCATGTCCTTCCCCACTGGAGTGCCCAGTCTTTGGACTGCACAATCTGTCGCCATGTGGTGAAATACCGGAAGCCAAAATGTGGCCCAATTGGGTGGGTAACACATGTCACATTCTTACTGAAATTTCAATACTCCATATGCTAAAAACTTACTGACACATGGTACACATCGCATGTGTCCACGTCAACCCAGGTGACGCTTGCAAGCCATGTCACTTCAAGAATTCTAGGATTCACACCACCTCTAGGTGACATCATCGTGCCCCATCACTTCATCTCTTCAGGCTTCGGGACTTTGGGATTTTACACACTAGCACACTTCCAATTCTCCCAAACTTTGAATTCCCGAACTGGCCAATCTGTAACCATGTGTCCTACTATATCGGACGACTAAGATTTGCTTCAGGTCTTCACCCAAAGTCCATGAATCTGCACCACATGTCCTCCTTAATTTGAAAGTTGAGGCTCACTTCAGGTCTTCGGACTTCGGAAATATCAAATTTCAAAACTTATCTGGCCCCACTGGCTTTTATCCGAAGCCTTGGATCTGGTGACGCATGGCTCTCAGCAGATCAATGGCTAAGATCCTTTTGAATGTTCAGGTTTTGGAAATCTCAAACTTCAAAAATCCTCAAAGTACATGGGATTTTTCCATGTTTCCCCTTGAATCAGACGATTGAGGCTTACTTCAGGCCTTCACCCAAAATCCAAAAATTTACGCCACATCTCTTCTGGATTAGACGACCCAGATTCGACTCAGATGATCCGACACTTGAAATTTACTTTGGCTCTCTGGGCTTCAGGAGTTTCAAATATCAACTAAAAACCTCTCGAATATATTTTGACGGATTTAGTGATCTGTTGACACGTACCTCTTGGTGATCGACAGTTAGGATATACTTCGTCTATTTCACCTCCTCCTCATCCAAAACTTCCAGAGTTGTGGATCTCACGCCACCTGTCTCTCCTTGACGGTGGACAACCCCAAAATACTTCATCTATATGGATTTTTGATGTTCAATAACTAGCAAATCACATCACTTCATGCCTTTCAATTTGTGGGGGCACGCATCGATGGTTTAGAGAAACCCTCTTTTCACCCTACAATTCTCTTGATGCTGACACATAACACCTTGGTGAAACCATGGCTTGTATTGCGGGACCGCCTTTGGAAATTATCTCCCATGCAACTTGGTTCCCCACAATGCCTCTTGTCTGTTGATCTCAGTCTCCAATGGGATTTGATGGTTGTGACCTTAGCCCTTGCTTCCTTTTCATCAGACGAACCTTGTTCACCTGTCCCCCAATCCAACGATCCCTAATCTATCCTAATACTATAGTGGAGACCACTCCCGAATTCTAAGAGGGATGGTCATGATCCTTCAAACCCCTTATGACGGGTCTCTGACGTTCTATCTCTTGTGTAGATTCTGCAATCCCATTCCTCCTAATATTTTCAACTTCACATTTAAAATCCGACCCGAGACTCTGACCAACAGACCTGACCCATACTGGCCCGATGTTTCAACCAAAAGCTTTGATACCAATATGAAACATCCCTAGCCACCCACAGGTCGGGGTATGCTATCTACAAGCCCGCCCTTAGACTTCTTTCTTTTATCGATACATTTTCAAAATTTAAGGATGAATAAAAGAAAATACTTTAACGACGTGCACAAATGTAATCAACATCATGCATAGTCTAAAGATTCAATTAAACAATAATTAAATATACACAATGAAATACATTCATACTCAAATAATAATATCACAACAAAGAGAACTTATATTTATAAAAAGGCGGCACCAACTAGCTGCAGACCAAGGAAATTCCACCCAACAATAGACACCACTTCTCCAAATCTCAATAGCAGTGTCACCCCCACACCAGGGCTATGAATCCATAACGAAGGTTCCAGAGTGTACTTGGGTTCCCAAACCAGTCATCCCTTAAGCTCTCACGGGTTTCCAAACACCCACAACAATCCAAGTACCCAACTCTCCTCTACCCAGCCTGTACTGCCCAAGAGAATGGACCTCCACCCTTTTCTGCCACATAGTCCCTCAGGCATTCCTTCTCCTTTTTCCAGGGCCTCCAATACAACTGGTCAAGAATCTCAATGTTGGAACTCTCAGGACTCACAATTGTGAGAAAAACATGGCACAGACCAATGCATCTCAGACATACAGGCCCCGGATCATGGATGGATTGCACTAGTGAAAATTACAGCCAACTATCCCATGGCTAATTCTCAATAGTTCAGTTTCCTTTTCCCATCCAGGATGCAACTGAGGATGGATCAATGAATCGATGAGTGAGTGCATGAAAGTGTGTGAGGGAAATGAATGAATGTACAAGAAAATAAGCGAACAAACCATCAGTGGAACCTCCACATCAAACTAGAGGTGGGTTTAAGTAACTTCTTGGGGAATCAAGAACCTCCTATCTTTCCCCAAGAATCTCACGTAGTCGATCCCCTCCCTTAGGCAAAAAGGGTAATTAACATAGGAATAAACACTTATCCCCTCACGCCCCCTCTCTTGTGGAATCCTATCCCCCTATAACTCTAGTCCTTGTCCGTCTAGCAGCCAACGATGTGTTTATTATTAATAATGATGAAAACACTACATTTCTTGGGCATATTGGCCCCTTAATAATTTTTTGGGAACTCAGGCATCTCAACAATGTAACAATACATTATTTAAAATGGGGGTCGAAACCCGAGGTGTTACAAAGATGATGCTGAAACCCGTTTGCTTGGAATCAAAATATATTTTTAGTTTCACAATTATTCATCTAACCTAAAAGCGAAGGTTTCCACATACCATTTGGATGGAAAATATTCTATGTGGTGGGATAAATTGAAGCAAGCCAACCAAATTGATGAGAACATGATTTCTTGGAAGAAATTCAAGAAATACTTTCGGTAGGAGTATCTTTGAGAAAACTATTATGACGGGAATATGCGAGAGCTATTTGAACTCAAGTTAGGAAGCATGAAGATGGAAGACTAAGAATATAAGTTCTTGGAGTTGCTGATGGATGTGGATTTTATCAAACAGGAGAAGGTGAAAATAAAAAAAAATCTAAGTGGAATTCCATCTTTCTATAAAGAAAAAATTCAATTTGATGATCCCAAAACTTTGGCAGAGACCATTAGAAAAGACAAGTGGCCCTATGATCAAGGAAAAGGTAGAGAAACTTTTCAGAAATATTGGAAGGATAAGAGGAAGGAAAAATTGAATCAGAGAAGGAAGGGATTCAAACCTTCTTTCACTAGAAACAATCCTAATACTTATCAACAAAATCATCCCGCTAAGAATGAATCCAAGATGAAAAACACCTTGGGGAAAAGGGGAAGAAAACCATTCAAATGTTGGAAATGTAAAAAAAATCACATGTAGAAATATTTCCCTTACAAAGAAGAAACAATGAAGACTTTTGTTATAGCAATATTTTCCTCACCCTATGCAATCTTGCACATAAGGTATTTTTCCATTTCCCTATGCATACTTTTCATCCCTTTTTGAAAATCCCAAAGCCAAAAATACATTTTTTCCACATATACGCACCTTGCCTACTATACAACATGTGTATATGATGCAGGAGCATCATAAGCAGCTAGCCAAGCAAGCAACGTAAAAGGCATAAGATAGCTGGAAAAGCACCAATGCACGTTTTTGAAATGTTTTGAAAAATTGATGAAGCAGATATTAATGTGATAGTTGTGGAAGTGTACTTACATTTATATCTTAGATGTTGTAAACAGATCTTGAGCATTGCTCTCATCTGTAGAATGTAAAGGAATTTATACGTAATTAATGAAAGTAGGTAGATTTGAATTCATAGATTAGACAGTTTAGAGAGTAGGAGGGAAAACGAATATAGACACCCTCACCCTTGTATCATTGTAACATTATCATCATTGAGAGTTGTAGCAAAGAGATGTAGAGAAGAACCCATGTACATGAGCACTTGAGTTAATATATAAAGCTTTGAATCAATTTTCATGGTGTTGTGATGCTTACTATTTACATCTGTTGAATGGTATGTTTACAACTATTTGTTTTCTCTTTTATGAATTTGTTTCAATGTTCTGTTGAATGTGTGATTTCATGTTAAGTATATGAAGTCTGAGAGAGGAGAAGAATGAGTTTCAATTGTTTCTCATCCTGAGAGTTCCTGCAAGGAGTGCAGTCAAATGTCTGCAAGGTGTGTGTTGACAAGAGTCTGAGTTTTATCTCAGAAAGATCAGGAGAGATACCATTGTTCTCATACCAGCAGAAGTGTAGGTGAAGTACAAATCTGTTCAAGGTGTGTGCAGGCTAGTTGAAACCTTAAACTTTATCAACTAAGGTGAAGGTGGAAGGACTGCTATTGCAAAGAGTGCACAGAGTCGAGGACTGAAATAACCAGAGGTTATTTGAAATATTTCCACAAGGAGTGCGAGAAAAAATCCTTTTGGGGACTTGATTTTGAAAGTGAAAGCTCATGAGGGATAGTACCTTTGAAGAGTTCAAAGGGAGACAAAAGTTGAAAGCATCTCATAAAAGACAAGTTCGGGAAGAACACCGATTTGTCTCGCAGAAGTCATTGAGGAGTGAATCGGGTAGTCAGAATTCTCTGAGGAGAACTCGCAAAATCGTGGGGACCATAGGATCCAGAGGAGCTGCAAGGTGGTTAGGAGTTGGATGAATCTGCCACCCTAACATCAAGAATCAATGTGGACCGTTGATCATGGTCTATCTGAGCCATCAAATCATTTAGGGAATTCGGGACTCGTAAGTTGGGAGTGCAGGTCAAAACCCTTGGTCACTAAAACTCCTGCTTCATGAAAAGGATAATCAAGTGTGAAATTGCAGTATTTCAGGGTTTGACATACCGGGAATCTTGATGACAAGGAGATAGGGTGCTTAGCATTGAAAATCCTGAAGTCACGAAACGCAATGTGCCTTGGGGTAAATTTCAGGATTTCGGCATTTCGACACTTCGGGTGTCGGGAAGTAAAGGAGGCAGCGATATTTGGAATCGAGAGTTTCAAACTTCCAAGTTCATGAAAATATGAAAGATACAAATTCGTCGGATCATGGAGGATCTCAGACGTAGATCACGTTGGAGGGGAGGTTTCATAAATTCAGAGATCAGAGTTTTGGAAGGTGAGGAACCTTTCTACTGTGGATCTCGCAAGTCGCGAAATCCTGAAAAGTGAAGGGAAAAATTACCGAAAACATCGAAGGACAATAGTCGTAGACCCAATCGGATTTCGGGGTTCCGGGAGTCAAGGGATAGAGTTGCATGTCAATGCAATTCCCGAAATTTTGAAAAGGAAAAAGCCGAAAGGTGGGTCCCAAGTACCAATCGGAGCATACGTGTGACAGAAAATGAAAGAGGTGGTCGAGTTTCAAAGAAAATCCCGAAAGACCATCATTCTTGCCAAAAAGGGAAAATTTTGGAAACCGAAAAATCATAAGGGAAGAGGAACGAGTGTTGGTCGATCACTCAAGTTCTAAAAAGCCAAATTAAGTGGCAACAAGAGGCATTTGTTTAGCGCATTGAAGAAGTCAACCCTCGTTGACGTTTTGGGTTTCAGGGGTTGAAGAGACAAGGGGCTCGACAACAGGATTCGCGAAACCGCGAAATCCGAAATCCCAAAATGGAAAAATCCCTGATCATATTTGTTGGTCGTTTGTGGAGTTACCGCCAATGCTTGATCACATAGGCATAACTCAAAAGGACATGTCGAATACACATGTTTGTGTGTGTGAATTATTCCTTGTGGGGAAACCATAGATTCAATCTGACTCAGGGGAATATTTGGAACGATCCTAAGACCAGGAGGTCGCAAAGAACCTGATGAGGCAAGGGGTGCTATGCCAAGTGTGGTATCAGAGTTTAGAACAAGTTCTTTTCTTTCTGTAGAAGAGAGAACAAGGGAACATTTTACAGCCATGTCTCCGAGAAGAAGAGATAGGCCAATGCCAATTCCTAATCCAGCAAGAGAAAGAAAAATACATGAGTTACGTGCCAGGCTTGATGCCATGGAGACAACACAGAGGCGCACAGTTGACGCTGTGGATATCAGTGAAGATGAAAGTGAAAATGAAGCTGGAAATAAAGGAGAAGAAGTTGCAGTCGAAGATGCTGTGGATGAATGCCTATTCAGGGTTGTTGCAAGGATAGGTGCCAGAGAAAAGATGGACATTCCAGTGTATGAAGGGAACCTGGATGTTGAAGAGATTCTAGACTAGATTAGAGATCTAGATAAGTACTTCGACTATGAGGATGTAGAGGAAGGCAAGAAGGTCAAACATGTCGTTACTAGACTTAAAGGGCATGTAGCACTATGGTGGGATGAACTGCAAGCTGACAGACGCTGCAAAGGAAAGCAGAAAATCAAAAGCTGGGATAGAATGGTTGCAAAGATGAAAGCCAAATTTATACCCAAGGATTATCAAATCACTCTATTTCGGAGGATGCAAAATTTGAGACAGAAGTTGATGTCAGTGAAAGAATACACTAAAGAGTTCTACAAGATAAACATTAGAGAAGTTCATCGAGAAAGTGATGATGAAAAGGTTTTCAGGTACATGAATGGTCTGCGGTATGAAATTCAAGATGAGATGAGCATGATGACCATTCAAAATGTGGAAGATGCTTATCAGATAGCTCTGAAAGCCAAAGAGAAGTTGAGCCAGAAGCAAGGTCAAAGAGGCCAAGGTAGAAGTCAAGCAAGAGGCAAAACAATTGCCTAAGATAGAACTTAGAAATCTAAAGAAGAGGGGAAGAAACCTCAAACTCAACATGAGAGAGGAGGAAGCTCACAGAGAGGGAAGTATGATGATACAAATACTTTTCCTCGAGCTAGAGGAAGAGGAAGAAGTAGAGGCGGTGAAGTAAAATGCTTTGTCTGTGTAAAGATCGGACATAAATCCTATGAGTGTCCAGATAAGAAAATATATGGTGGTGAAACTCACATTGTCAGAGCTCAAGGGCATAATGTTGAGGAAGAAGACACTGAGGGCGGAAGATCTTTGATGATGAGGAAAGTTCTCTTGAAGCTAGAGAAGGAGGCAAAGAACCTGGCCCAAAGAAACAATATGTTTAGGACTGCTTGTGAAACCAAAGACAGGGTATGCAATGTCATAGTGGACAGAGGTAGAAGATACAATCTCATATCTACAAAGATGGTAGAAAAGTTGGAGCTGGATATTGTTGCACATCCAAGAGCATACAAAGTTTCGTGGCTACAAAAAGGACATCAGGTAAATGTCACTAAACAGTGTTTAGTTGAATTTAAAACAGGTGGATATAAATATGAAATATTATGTGATGTCATTCCCATGGATGTTTTTCATCTATTGCTGGGTAGACCATGGAAATATGAAAGGAACGTGATTCATGATGGGAGAAAGAACATGTACACCCTAAATAAGAATGGGAGGATGCACATGTTGCTGCCAATTAAAAGCCAAGAGGTGAAAACAAAGATGAGAAACACTGTACTTCTCATGAGTGGGAAGGAACTTCTTAAGGAGGTTAAGAAGAAGGAAGACACACAATTTATTCTAGTCAGGAAGCCCAAAATTGTTTTGACTAGTACAAGAATAGATGATTTACCAGAAGAAATCCAAGAATTGTTGGGAGAATTTGTTGATATAGTAGTGGACGAACCACCTTGTTCATTACCACCTATCAAGACTATAAGCCATCATAACAATCTTATACCTGGAGCTATTTTAACGAACAATTCCACCTACAAGTGGACGTCGTAGGAAAATGAAGAAGTTAAGAGACAGGTCCAGGACTTAATGGACAAAGGATTGATTAGAGAAATCTTGATTCCATGTGTTGTTCCGATAGTGCTCAACCCAAATATATAGATTACCGTTACAGACTCAAGGGAGATCAATAAGATTACCATCAGATATAGATTTCCATTACCAAGGATGGACGACTTGATGGATTGCTTGAGTGGAGCAAAGTTTTTTTCAAAGATTGTTTTGAAAAGAGGGTATCATCAAATCTAAATCAGAGAAGGTGATGAATGGAAGACAACATTCAAGATGAATGAGGGGTTGTATGAATGGATTGTCATGCCATTTGGCTTAACGAATGCGCCCAGTTCTTTCATGAGATTGATGAACAAAGTCCTGAATAATTTCATAGGGAAATTCGTCATTGTATATCTTGATGATATATTAATTTTCAGCGACAGAAGCATAACACTTGAAGGATTTCGCTGCAGTAATGAGAAGATTACAGCAAGAGAAATTATTGATAAATATGAAGAAATCATCATTTATGAGGACATAACTCATTTATTTGGGGTTTTTTATCTTTGCAAATGAGTTGAAGATGGATCCAGAAAAGGTAGATGCAATTAAGAATTGGCCATCGCCGAAGAGTGTGTTTGAAGTTCGAAACTTCCATGGTTTGGAAAGTTTCTACAGGAAATTCATTCGAAATTTCAGTGGAATTAGCGCACCAATGATGGATACGGTGAAGAAAAGACACAAGTCTTTTCAATGGAAAAAAGAAGTAGAGAATAGCTTCAACCTGCTGAAGAAGAAGATCATGGAGCAACCAATTTTGGTTTTGTCGGATTTCAACAAGACATTCCAGGTCAGGTGTGATGCAAGTGGATTTGTAATTGGAGCGGTCTTCATCCAAGACAACAGGTCGATCGCATACTTCAGTGAAAAACTAAATGAAACAAATATTAAATACTCCACATATGAAAAATAATTCTATGCAGTCATACAAAAACTGAAGAAATGGAGACATTATTTGGTTCCTAAAGAGTTTTTTTTGTATAGTGATAATCGTGCTTTACAATTTGTGACTCAACAGGAGAAGTTAAACCAAAAACATGCTAAATGGGTTGAATTCATGCACAATTTTACTTTTGTGATTAAGCATATTTCTGGAATGGCTAACAAAGTTGTTGATGCTTTGAGCAAGAAATGTTTGGTTATGCAGTAATTCAAAGTCAAGACTTTGGGTTTTGATAACCTCAAAGAAATGTATAGGGATGAACCAGATTTTAAGGAGGCATATGAAGCATCTGAGAATCCAGTTCTCAGGGAAAAAATGCAATGGACTAAGTATATGATCCAGGATGGGTTATTATTCTGGGGAAATCAGCTATGTATTCCAAAATTCTCCATGAGGGAGAACCTGCTGAAGGAAAAACACAGTGGAGGATTGGTCGGACACTTTGGTCATGATAAGACATTCTCAAAGTTGAATGGCTCATATTTTTGGCCAAGGATGAGGAAAGATGTTAAGAAATTTGTGGACAGATGCAAGATTTGTCAGCACACAAAAGGGAAAAGGTAGAACACAGGGTTATATCAACCATTACCCATACTAGAAGGGTCGTGGGACATAGTGAGCATGGATTTTATATTTGGAATTTCAAGAACACAGAGAGGCTATGATTCAATCTTTTTGGTAGTCGACAGATTTTCAAAAATGGCACATTTCATACCATGCTGGAAAACTAGCGACACATCTCATATTCCGAACCTGTTTTTCAAAGAAGTCGTCAGACTTCATGGCTTTCCAAGGAGTATCATGTATGATCGAGATATCAAGTTCGTAGGACATTTCTGGAGGACCTTATGGAAAAATCTGGGGACAAGTTTTTCTTTTAGCTTAGCATATCATCCTCAAATGGATGGGCAGACAGAAGTCGTGAACAAAAGCTTGGGAGACTTTTCGAGGAGCTTAGCGTTAGAATATATATGATGGTGTGCTCGTTTTACCATGACGATACCCTCATCTCCCAACCATAGGCCGAAGCCTCCCTTCGAGCACCTTAACCTTGACCTGAGAATTCCTCCGGAAGCAAACCCTAGGCTAGATAGCCAAACAAAGAGCAGTGCATCTCTCCCCAAGGATAGCGCATCACAAAAAGATGATCAGATAGTCCAAACCCTAGCCAAGAGATATCCAAGCCAAATACTGAAACTTGTTGTAGCTACAGCTGCACCTGCAACCCTCCTCCAAACCTGCACACCAGCTACACCTGCAGTGTGCACCAACTGGGAAAACTGCAGTCCTGAGATGTGACAAATGAAAGACTGGCGCTCTGTATTTATAGTAATATTGCCAGTTTACTGGGGCCGACTTCTTCTTCTGGGTATGTGTCTGTTCAGTATATTATTATTAGTTCTGTCCGAATTCTTCTCTTGGAGGCTAATAGCCTAATATAAATTATATTCTTGAGTCGACAAGGCTTCTAGGGTTATTAGCCAATTCATTAGGGTTTCTCTTGCTTCCTGAAGTCTTCTATTCTCATCAGGTTCACATGTAGAGGTAAATACCTTTCGCAGCTACCATAATATTAACACTCCCTCCTAGCTAGAGAGGTATTTACAGGTAATGGACTTGAGCACAAAACATACCATTTACCCGGTAGCATCAATATAG
>JZKD02S2022190.1:37604-59083 GCA_000966675.3 Picea glauca
TATATATGTTTAAAAAAACAATTCTTTAAATGCATATTGGTGTTTGACACTAAATTAAGAGCATTGGGGTGTTATGTTTGTGAGCACAATGCTATAAAAACCTAATAAGAAACCTCTGGTCACCCTCCTTCGCTAGAAACCTCTGTTATAAATAGAAAAGAGATAAATTTATTGGGGAGGTTACATAAAACCCTCCACTACAAGGTGGTCTCCTTGTAGTGATTATTACAATTCTTATATATGATATAAATATATTTTGATATGTGTGTGATGATTACATGTGCGGGATATATGGAAAACCTTTCCAACTTGCCAACAGATAGGTGTGGGTTGTAACTAGTGAATCCTTAATGGAGACATGGAGTCTCAACTAAGGCATAGAGTCTTTATTTGTAGAATATATAGTACTTAAGATTGGGGGGTGTGAAACAAGTTTGGATGAAATTATTCCCTAGCAACTAACCCTTCCATAAGTCAAATTAATCTAATGTAAAAAGAAAAGAAAATAAAGAGAGAACCACCACAATTGAATTATTCGTAAACTAGCTACCAAATTTGGGGGGATCCTAAAAAGTATTATAATTATATTTAAAAATAATGTGTTATTATTTAATAAAAATAATAATTAAGAAAAAAAAGAGTGGGAATAACACATGGGGAGATGGAGAGATATGGATAACAAGGATTGATGAAATAAAATTGAGAAAAATTCCTAATGTTTCTTGAAGAGGTTGAGGTGGCTAGTCTCATTGATTCTATAAATAGATGGAAAATGCATGGTTGTGGAGTAACTAGGAAAGAGTACATAAATTATACAAAAATACTTCYAACATGAACAAAATAAATGAATGATAATGGGGGTTGGGAATAAATATAGCATTACTAATTTGGATATTTACCAGTGTATGGTAAAATCCACGTGGAGTACATTATGCAATCAAAACTAGTTATGAGTCCACACAACTTCGGGGTCTTAGGGGAAATTATTTTACATGAGTATGGATGGGAGGAAAATGATTGGAACAATGAGATTTGGAAATGGAAAAAGGAAATGGAGAGGATGGATGGAACATTGTTTAAATTGTCTAAACGATATACGTTAGCGTCAGTTAGTGACGTAATAGAAATTCAACTCCCATATCGAGTCTTAAATCATGATCTAAAAATATAATATACCATTCCAAGACCTCAATGATACTGAAATTCACTCATTCACAACCATTCCAGTCCCAACCAATACTTCAAATAAGTAAGGAAATCTTCCTTCTAGAATTGAATAATTAATGTTGATAGGACCTAGGGTTATATTAGGTTTTCATAATTAAAGGAAGTAGATATAATTGAGATGTTCCAAACAAAGAGAATGTGTAGAAATGAAGAACCTTGTAGTTTGCAACCAATAGCCTAACTATCTAATATGGTAATGCAATATCTTAGGTAGAAATTGATATCTACCTTTTTTAATAACATTTACACATACATTATATACACATTCTTATCTTGTACTATTACATGAGATTTTAATGAAACCAATATAAATTTACATTTTTAACATTGAGATATAAAATGACACTTAACAAGAAATATTAAATTTATACACATTCTTATCTTGTACTATTACATGAGATTTTAATGAAACCAATATAAATTTACATTTTTAACATTGAGATATAAAATGACACTTAACAAGAAATATTAAATTTGAGGACTTCTAGACATCATAAGAAAAAGGATATATATATAAAACTATGCGATCACATTTAAAAAGAAGATATTTGCTTTTGAATATTATTAACTAAAACCAAATGAAACTAAAGGAAACTCCAATGTGGAGGGAATATTCTAATGCTAAAAACTTGTAGGAATAGGGAAAAAGGAAGGGACATTAAATAACTCAGAGACATGAAGGAAAAGACATAGTTGGTAAATTCCCCATTGACATAGAGATAATGAGGATATTTCTGGGTAAGGAATCAATCGTAGAGTGGGTAATTTCCTCATCAAAATGAAGAGATAAATGAGGAAGTTTCTGGGAAAAATGTAACACCCCTCTACAGGATGCTAAGCAATTAATCATTAATTAAATACATACACAATAACAATTTGGTTTTAGCATAATTTCATTGATTTTCATTTACACAATTATTCTACATTTGCTCAATGATAAATCTAGATAACATGATGAAATAAGTAATATGTTAACTCTATGATTTAGAACATAAAAATAAAGTATATACAAAATATCAATAACCAAATACCACCGAAAAATACCTCCTCCTTAGTTTGTCGAAGCTCATCGGTTGTAATGTAGTCATGGGCGCTTCCAAGCATTATTTTCCTGCTTTCCCAGAGTGAAACAATGGAATCCTCCCTACCAACTAGGAGCCTAGTCGGCTTCCTAGCTCCAAGAAACATTTTGGTTTCTTGTCCCTCTGTGCCCATGACTCCAAGAACAACAAATCACAAATGCTCAAAGAAAACTATCACAAGAATTATATCTTCCAAAAATTTCACAACCTCTCATCATGCTCAAAACCTCTTCATCCTCCCCCTCCTCTCTACTTCTTCTACCTATTTATCAAGTTTCCATACACACTTCCCCAAGTCTCCTCAACCACCCTCATTATTATCCATCAACCTCCCTTATCTAGATATTTTGGAAAAACATTAAAATAAAACTAAATATAAATGACTTGCATTAAACAACAATAAATAAAATAAAAAGTTTTTATTATCATGCTAGCTAATAAACGTTATTTGATCATTTTCCCCAAAATGTACATAGCACCCCACCATGCTCATTTAATTCATCACACCCACCATCTATCAAAGTCAATAAGGTATTTAATGCTTCTAGATGTTTGTATGCAATATAATTTACATATTCAATAAACATTCAATTAAATAGTTAATAATTTATTTTAATAATTAATACATTAATTACTTATACTAGTGTACATGGGTAGGGTATGGTAGCTAGTGGACACATATCTCATGCATGTACTAACGATAAACAATCATTGCCTCTAGTGCATAGTTCCTATATGATCACCAAGTCATGTAGGACAACAGATCAAGTAATGCATCATTTAATAATCTTAACAAACTAAATTACACCAATTCATCAATAACTCATTGTCACACTTAAAATATAAATAGGAAATAAAAGAGGGTTTTAAACATGGTAGGAACCAAGTGAGTAAACAATAGTGGCATCTCTAATCCCCAATCAGTATTCTCAACTAACATCGAAGCATCCTTCCTTCCTAACTTACTTCCATCTTCCATCCTATCCTTTCCTCTGTTGGACTAAGATGGAGCATCAACTATATTAACCTAACTCCATATAGAACCCGTAAGTGTAAGTGTCATACATCTCGACCAAGCTTCCCCAATAGGCAACTAGCAGTCATCACCACATGTCTAGGGGAGCATGACTTCACACAACCCTCCCACAACTCTAGGTTTCAGAGGATAAACAATGGGAAATACCTCCACCCCTCCTCATAGAAATAGGGTCAACACCCCACATCAAACCATACTGTGCAACTATTGTTCTTAGAGTCACGTCATCAAACATCCACTCTAGGTAAGTTGTGCATCCTGTCAAAACCACACTTACCATAGATCATAGTAATATTTTGAATCATAAATTAATCAGTAAGTACAACTTATAGCATACAATATCTTCTTGATGTCTACAACATCCTAGTTACCTCAATACTATAGTCATTTGGCTATCACATAGCTCATCATCCTGTACGTTAGTTCACCAAATTTATATAAGAATCCATATTTTCATTGACGCTCAATTAAGAAATGTATTCCTATTTACATCATGCATTTCATCTATTATACATTCACAACATAACTTGAATTGGTATACATGTACCGAGCTTACCCATTTTAATTTTCATGTTTAAATAATCAAATAACTATATTTTTCATGAGCATATATCATGTAACATACAAATAGGTCTAGAGGTACACATCTCAATGTTTAACAAAGTCTAACTGACTCCAAACAAATGATAAACTTTAAATTATTAAGATTAGTAAACAACAATGTTCTAACTACCTAATGTCAAAATATGGGGCGTTACAAAAAAATAGTGAGAAAACACGAAAAGAGAAACTAGCAAAGTTGTTGGGCAATAGTGTGAAGGTGCAGATCCATACCCCTCCAGAAAATGATGAGAAAAAATGAAGTAAGATGTTGGGAAACAGTGTGAAGGCGTAGAGCCATACTACTCCAGTAAACACATAGAAATAAATGAAGTAAGATGTTGAGAAAAGTGTGAAGGCATAGATCCATACCCCTCCAGTAAACACAAATAAAAAATGAAGTAAGATGCTGAGAAAAGTGTGAAGGCGTGGAGCTACACCCCTCCAGAAAACATAGAGAAAAACAAAGTAATATGTTGAGAAACGTATGAAGGTGTAGATCCATACCCCTCCATTAAATGCAGAGAAAAAATGAAGTAATATGTTGAGCAAAGTGTGAAGGCGTGGAGCCATACCCCTCTAGAAAACACAGAGATACAAGATGGTAAAATCGCATGCTATTTTCCCCCACAAGATAGGCACGTTTTACACAGAGATGAATCCAGGAACTAAACATGCCAGGAAGAACTCAAAATTTGGGTGAAAATTAACTTCCAAGCACAGAGACAAAACAAGTGAAAACTCGCAGGGATCTAGCACCCATAATTTTGCAAAGGTTGCATGCCATTCAAAGAGATTAGAAAAGAAAAAGTGTTGTACAATGTAGAGAAATTGCTTTGTAAAAGAGGTAAAGATTCCTTGAGAAAATGTAGATAGAATCATTGTGCATTAAGGGTTAAATTCATTGAGTGTAAGTGGTAAAAACACTGGGTGATATAGAAGTAAATTCGTAGAGAATGATATAGATAAATACGTTGAGTATTTAAGGAACTCGCAGAGAATATTACCAGCAAAACATGCTGAGGATGATGGAAAATTGCAGAAGGGATTATATTCAAAACGATGAGAAAATTGGAGACCATTAGTTGTGTAAAAAGGGTTCAAATAATCCAGGAGCATTAGATACAGTCGTTGGGTAACAAGTTAAAAGTAATCGATGAGAAATGGATACAATGGTTGGGTAACAAGTTAAAACTAATCGAAGAGCATTAGATCCAATCGTTGGGTAACAAGTTAAAAAAAATCGACGAACAATAGAGACAATCATTGGGTAATAAGGAAATCACATAGGTTTAAAGGGACCCAATCGTTGAGAAACAATTGAGAAGATCATTGGGAAAAGTTAACAAAAATCATTGGCAAATGTGCAACAGAAAACCCAGATATTGTACAGAATTAAAACAATGAGAGTACCCAAAAATATATATACAATCAACAGTTAATGCATTGAAACTTTAATGAAAATACAATAAAAAATTAGTACATTGCAATTCAAATGAAATATCATGACTGATGAAGATAGGCTTGAGGATGATCCTTGGCGATGGGAATTCCCTTCCTTCATCCACTTGCTATTCATGAATACTTAACCAAAACCTCTCAACCAAGGCTAGAGGTACTCTTCTTCCCCCTTCTCCCCCCGGGCCGCAAAGGGAACATGCACAACCACAACCAGAATACTCTAGATCTGAGCTCGCCTCACAAGGTAGATCTACCACTCTCTTTCTCAATATGGGTATCCCAACTCTCACAAGTAAAACCAATCATAATTTTTTCAATATAACGTTACTCATACTAGTCATGATCCATTTCTCCTCTTGGCCATTTATTTTATATAATTTTTCTTAGTGACCAATTGCATTACACATTTAATTCATTTTTTTTTAATTAATTAGGAATTGTTCCCCCCCTACATTTGTCACCTATTCCATTAGTTGCACCAATAAATCCAACATTTAATTTAATTAAATGTGATTTCCCTCATCCATCATAAAAGCGCTCCTAAAATCACTCCTAGTGTCCCTTTATCCCCTTATTCCCCCTTTAATGAATGACGCCTTTCTAAAACTGTGTTGTGTTTAATTTAATAAATTTCTTTAGTTAGACTAGACTTAGATACATTTCTATGCTTACACATCTTTATTCTTTATTCCTTTCTCAAATTAAATTCCAATTTAGTATTTACTTGCACAAGGTGTATTAAATCACTTCTTTAGATTTGTTTAATTTTTATTGATTCTTAATTTGATTTATTTCATCCCCTCATCATTTAATTTAAAATTTTAGTTTTTTTTTAGTCTTCTCACTCACTTAGACTTATGCTTAGTTAAATATTTATTTGCAAATGCCTAGACCCTTAGGGATTACGCTTAAAAAAAATCATTATTTAGTTAATTAATTAATCAATTAATTAATGCAGAAGATGCTCAAGATTTTACCAAATTTAACATTCGCTCAAAGTTTTCCAGACCACCTAGATTCTTTGACTCATTTTTTTTTTAAATTTTGCAATGTGCCCTTCAAGACGCACTCAGTGCTCCAAGGGTGCCACTCACCTTTGATTCAAATTTTAATTACGCGACGTTCCCTTCAAGACACACTACATCCTATAAGGGTGTCACTCACCTTTGACTGGTTTTGGTAGTTGTGCAACCCTTGGAGTTAATAATCCATTAAGGCGACCTTATGAGAGACTAAGGGCCTTTAAGGAATAAGGACCCTTATTGCACGCCCCTTAGAATATTCATGAGCGACTGTCTCAGTCTTCCCTCATGACATTGTGGATCTCTCGAACTAGGTAGTCGTTAACCTACAATTCGAGCCACGACGAGAGTGATAGTAGGTTGTGACAGGGTTGGTGCCACAACTCTCCCTCAATATCTAGTTCTTGTGCATGGACCCCTTACTCCTTATGTGAGTCAAATTAGAAATAAATCATCATCCTGCATCCATCAATGAAACATTGTCAATGATATATAAACAACATCATAATATACTCGATCATATGTCACATATGCATAAAGGAAATGATCAAATCAATACAATCCACTCCCTAACTCAATCTGGAGCCCAAGTAGGTCCATTGATGCCATCAACATCCTCAATCTACCATGTTTCCTACACACTCAGGGAAAACTTGTCAATATCATATGTCAATACATAGATATCAAATAACATAATATCATAATCCATCAACATCATCATAAGAATCCATAAGATAAAAGACAACCCTATACTAAAACATTATCACTTGCATGCAATTTTCCTCAAAGAATAAGTCAATAACATGTGCTCACAAGAGCAGGGTGTTACATACACCCCCTCTTGTTTTAAACTTCGTCCCAAAGTTTCAAAGTATATAAATGCAGTAAATAAATCATCTAAGAAGATGTAAATATCTAACTATTAAAGAAATAAGGAAATTGTTGGCACATATCATATGCATCCTCCCAGGTAGACGAGTGTGGACTATAATTGTCCCACTGTACCTTGACCTCATCGATTGATCTATGTCATAGTTGTCGAATGCGATGGTCCATATTGTGGATTGGCTCCACCGTGAGTGCACCCTTGTCCAACACCTACAAGGAACTCATTTCAATCACATGTGTAGGATCACTAACATAATGTCTCAAAACAGATACATGAAAAACATTGTGAACATGCCTCAAAGAATCAGGCAAGGCTAGTCGATAGGACACGAGCCCTTTATTTTCCACAAATTTGAAAGGTCCCATAAACCTAGAAGAGAGTTTATAACCCTTTCTAAACTTGATCAACCTCTTGTGCAGTTTTACCCGCAACAAGACTCGATCACCAATTTCATAACTACGGTCAACACGATGCACATCGACATAACTCTTATGTTGATCTTGCGTTTCTTTAATCCTTTGTATTATCGTTTTTACTTGTTTTTCAATTTCTTGGATTGCTTCTTGTCCTATCAAGACCATATCCTCAATTAGATCCCAACTCAAAGGAGTTTGACACGGTCGCTCATAAGGAAACTCAAATGGTTCCATCTTAATGGTTCTTTGATAGTTGTCGTTGTACGCAAACTATAACAGTAGAAATAACTCTTCCCACCACTTCTATTGGTCAATATGGTACATACACAACATATCTTCCACGATTTGAGTCATTCTTTATCTCTTCCCATATGCCTCTAGGTGATATGTGGTACTAAAGTTAAGTTGGGTTCCCAAGGCCTCCCTGAAACTAGTCCAAAATCGTCCTGTAAACACCTATCCTCAATCGGATATGATGTTCTTAGGTACACCATACAATATCACAATATCACCGATAAAACATCTAGCTTTGTCTAGTTCCTAATACGTCATATACATAGGGATAAAATGTGCACTCTTAGTCATAGTTTCAACTACCATGAAATGACCTCCTATTTAGATTCTGGAATAGTGTGTGGTTGTAGTAATCTTGTCAGATGTCTATGTTTATCCTTCACTTGCTAACATTCTAGACATCCCTCCATGTAGTTAACTATGTATGCCTTCATTCATTTCCAGAAGAATAAGGGTTTAAGGTCTGCCCTCATCTTCGTGACTCCTGGATGATCCATGTACACTAATCTATGAGCTTTGTTTAAGATCAAACTTCTCAACTCGTCATTAGGTAGTATGTAAATACAATTATTATACCTCATCAATCCATCGTTTTCCAAAGTATATCCTTCAAACCTAGGTACCAACATGGTGTCTCGTCCGATCTTTTTCGTAACCTCTTTATACCAGTCAGAGTGGTGTTGTATAGTTATAATCTTTTCTCGAAGATTCGTCTGAAAAAGTATCACCAAAAATATGCATGGTCTCTGACTCATTTCATTTTCCACTCTATTCATTGTTCCTTTTATGTAGGTAATCTCAAAATTGTACTCACTAAGCATTTCTCACCAACGCCTTTGTCTAGGGTTCAAGTAAATTTGCGTAAAAATGTGTTGCAAACCATAGTGGTATTTTTTTCAGTTCAAATTTCCCTCCAATCAAGTAGTGTCTCCACAGTCTCAGGGAATACACAATGGACAAAGCTTCCAAATCATGTGTCGCGTAGTTATCCTCATTTTTTCTTAATTTCCTAGAGATGTAAGCGATCACTCGACCATCTTGCATCAAGACTCTGTCTAAGCCTTCCTGGGATGCATATGTGCATACCAATAATTCCTCGTTCATGTTAGGGACTTTTAGTGATGATGCATTCGTGAACATCTCCTTGATACTTTGAAATGCTTCCGCACATTTCGTAGTCCAAAAAAACTTCTTGTTTTTCTTCTACAATTTCATGATCATATTTTCTATCTTCGAAAAACCTTCGACGAACCATCGATAATATCCAGCTAAACCCATGAAGCTACGTACTTTTGGTATGTTCGTCGGTGCATACCATTATATAATAGCCTCTACCTTTACGGGATCCATAGTGATGCCTTCGTCGGAGATAACATGTCCCAAATAATTAATCCTCAATTGATAAAATGAGCATTTCGATAGTTTCTTGTATAATTGTTTCTCTCGTAAAAACTATAGTACCAAGCGCAAATGTTTGTCATGTTCTTCCTTCATTTGATAATATATCAAAATTTCATCAATATATACTTGAACAAACTTGTCCAAGTATTCTCGGAACACCCCATTCATAAATATCATGAATACCCTTGGGGTGTTTGTCCATCCAAACGGTAAAATTGTAAACTCATAATGCCCGAACCTCGTCTTAAATGTGGTCTTAGGAATTTCTTCCTCATTGATCCATAACTGGTGATATCTTGATCTCAAGTCAATCTTTGAAAACACCGTTGTACCTTTCATTTGATCAAAAAAATCGTCTATTCTTGGCAATAGATACTAGTTCTTGAACGTTTCCTTGTTCAATTGATGGTAATCAATGCATAGTCTCCACGATCCATCCTTATTCCGTATGAAAATAACAGCCGCACCCCAAGGTGACACACTTGGACGAATAATTCCTAGGTCCAATAGCTCATTCAGTTTCATTTTCAACTCCTATAAATCAGGGGTCGGAATCTGATAAGGCTTTCTTACTATCGATTCAGTTCCAGGTTTTAAGTCGATGGTAAATTCCAACTCTCTTTTGGGTGGAAAATCAGGTAACTCTTCTGGGAACATGTCCACAAACTCGCATACTACCGAAAGGTTTTCTAATCCTTTTGTCATGCCCTTTTCATTCAATGCTAAGATTTCATATAGCTTGCATCCCTTGTGCATGCTCTTCCGTAGCTATAAGGAAGAAATGAACCTTAGGGAAACCCCCTGGTTTATTCCGAAAATCACTCGTCTTTGTCCCTCATCACCGGTCAAACTCAACTATTTTGTTTTACAGTTGAGTATCACATCATGCGATTCCAACCAGTCCATATCGATCATGATGTCATAAAATCCTAAGATCATGACATACATGTTGGAATTCATTATAAAATATCTTGGGTTGAGGCTACAGTCCGTAACCTTTCCTCCAACCTTATGCTTGGATCTCAAAGTTGTTTCTACGTAGCTAAACTCATCCTATTTTAATGCTTGTACCTTAATTATTTTTAGCGTTGCGCCAAAAATAAACCTCTCTATAGAAGTTATGGTCAACGATGGTACCTGAAATCTTGAGCACAGTAGACTGGTGCTCATCCTGACGATTATTCACCATCGCATGAATCTGGTGGGCCTTGCCCAAATCTCCAACTGTAGTGTGTCTATTTGACCCAGCTTCTCTGGCCCTCTCAATCGGACAATCACGCTGGTAATGTGTTTCTCCACAATTCCAGCATCCGGTCTTCGATCCAATACTCTTGGTCCCCGAAGTAGAAGTTGTTGGCCCTCCATCCTGGAACCCTGGTCTGTTCTTTTGAACAAGCCTAAATTGTTGTTGTTGTAGATGACACTACTATTGGTGTTGTGATCCTCTGTGGGTATTCCACTGTTGAGGATTCGGTCGTCGTGGTGTCATGAATGTGGATCCTCTCGAAGTACCTCATAACCCTGATGAATTTCTAGCTGGTGTCTAATGTTGCTACGCACCGGATGTCACCTTGCTCGTCGGTCTTTCAGGAGTCCTTCTCTGACCATTGCTGATAAAATATTTCTCATCTATGAGGGCCTTTTGGATTGCATCGTGCAACGCCTGAGGCATTAGGATCCTCACTTTCGCATGAATAATCATGTTAAGGTCGAACACAAACTTGTTGACCTTAAGCTTCTTGGTGTTCATATGTGGATCATACCTAAGAAGCTCCATGAATCAAGCCTCATACCCTGGCACCGTACGACCACATTGTCGCAAGGAGTTGAACTCATTGAGCTGGCTCTCAATGAATTCCCCTGATAAACACCTCTCTCATAACCGCTCCTCAAACAGTTCCCATGACACATATTCGATGACCATGTTCAGTTGTGGCAGGAGCGTGTTCCACCATAGAAGAGTGCTCCCCTTTAGTTGAAATAGCTCCATGTGGACTTTCATGTTGGAGGTATAGTCGCAAAGTGCGAAGCACATCGCCATGTTCTCCAACCATGCCTCAGCAGTTGCATCATCCGTGGAACACAATAACTCAAGAAACTTGACCTTCTCGAGTTCTCTGTGAATGTAACTGGTACCGGTTCCAGAGTGTTGTGGACCCTCAGGGGGTACAAACACCCTAGACTCATCTCTATCTAGACGATTAATAAAGGCCTCTGACATCCTATGAAAGGATCTCATCAACCCAATCACATCCTCCACAAGAATCTGCTCCTGTCCAATGACCTTTTCTTCTTCTTGGGATTTAAACCCCTCTGGCGTGAATGCTACTGGAGGCATTGTGTCTCTTCCTCTACCACCACATCGTCTTCCTCCATGACATCCTCCAACCATGATTACCTGCAAGGACATAATTCAATTTAAACAGTGATAAACTTTTAATCAAGTGTTTAATACAATGGAAGGCGTAATGATCCCAAGTCACAGGACTGAACCCTCTCTAATACGATATGTAATGGACCCTCCATTACAAGTAGTAAAGTGAAGCATAAAATGTAAAAAAAAAAATTGCATTAGGAAATTAACGTAAAAAATATAACTCACAACAACACAAACTCAATGACATCATAAGTAAAATAATTACTAGTTAATCATCATTGAAATAAAAAAGGATGCATTCAATGCATCAATGAAATGATAGTGATACACACACATAAATAGCGGAGTCTCTTAGAATATCACAATCAACTTGAAATAATTTATAAACAATGATCAACCACATAATGAATATTAAAATGACTAGCTGCCCAACCTACCCTGCAAGGTTAGGACCTCCAGGACACATAAGCAATGCTCAAGCCCAGGATCCAATTGATTTTGACCATTTAAGGTCTCAGGGCTGGCAACTGTTCTGAGGAACAAGGAGGTGTCTTCTTCCCACCAACACAATCCAGTCCCAGAACCAACTAGATCAATCAATCAACTTCATCACTTTTCATGCCACAAGCAAATTTAATTACTCCATCATTTATACATCTATAGAATTCATGACACATGAGAAATCTACTTTATTTTGCAAGGTGCAAGAGAATATAATTAATAAATCGATCATATGAAAACATTATTTAAGGGCACAAGTATAATCAACTTTATTTTCAAGATGCGCGTGATCTAATTACTGAATTAAACACAAATCAAGATCATTTAATTTTAATCACTTAATTAAACATACATCATCATTATTCAATGCGCCCAAATAATCTTTTTATTTAATCATGGAATAATCCATGGCGCATGGTAATCATCTATTTGTAACTGGCGCAAGAGATCATACATGCTTAATCAATCATATGTCATTCATTTTTCTAAAGGCACAGAGAATATAATTACTTAATCAATCATACAACGACATAAGATAAGGCTCAATGTAATCAACTATGTTTATTTTCAAGGCGCAAAATAATTTAATTACTAGCAATCACACATCAATGCTATTTAAGGCGCGCAAGTAACTAAATTCTTAACCAATGATACCTCCACATAAATTTCAAAGCGCACAAGTAATTTAATGGCTAAATGGCCATAAGTCAACATCAATTAGTGGCACAATAGAAATTCAACTCCCATATCAAGTCTTAAACCCGGATCTAAAAATAGAATATACCATTTCGCGACCTGAGTGCTAGTGCAATTTACTCATTCACAATCACTCTGGTCCCAACCAATACTTGAAATAAGTAAGGAAATATTCCTTCTAGAATTGAATAATTAATGTTGGTAGGACCCAAGGTTCCATTAGGTTTTCATAATTAAAGGAAGGAGCTATAATTGAGATGTTCCAAACAAAAAAAATGTGTAGAAATGAAGAACCTTGTAGTTTGCAACCAATAGCCTAACTATCTAATATGGTAATGCAATATCTTAAGTAGAAATTGATAGCTACCCTTTTTAATAACATTTACACATACATGATATACACATTATTATCTTGTACTATAACATGACATTTTAATGAAACACATATCAATTTACATTTTTAACATTGAGATATAAAATGACACTTAACAACAAATATTAAATTTGAAGACTTCTAGACATCATAAGGAAAAGGACATATATAAAACTATGTGATCACATTTAAAAAGAAGATATATCCTTTTGAATATTACTAACTACAATCAAATGAAACTAAAGGACACTCCAATGTGTAGGGAATCTTCTAATGCTAAAAACTTGTAGGAATAAGGAAAAAGGAAGGGACATTAAATAACTTAGAGACATGAAGGAAAATGAAAAGTTGGTAAATTCCCCATCGATGCGGAGATAATGAGGAAATTTATGAGCAAGGAATCGATTGTAGAGTGGGTAATTTCCTCATCAAAATGTAGAGATAAATGAGGAAGTTTCTGGGAAAACATAGTGAGTGAAACCATAGAAAAAAACAATCTAAGTTGTTGGGCAACAATGTGAAGGCATAGAGTTATACCCCTCCAGAAAACGCCGAGAAAAAATGAAGATACTAGGAAAAAGAGTGAAGGTGTAGAGCCATACCCCTCCAGTAAACACAGAGAAAAAAAATGAAGTAAGATGTTGATAAAAGTATGAAGGCGAAGATCCATACCCCTCCAGTAAACGTAGAGAAAAAACAAAGTAATATGTTGAGAAAAGTGTGAAGGAGTGGAGCTATACCCCTCCATAAAACAAAGAGAAAAGCGACGGAAGATGATGAGAAAAGTATGAAGGTGTATATCCATACCCCTCCAATAAACACAGAGAAAAAATGAAGTAAGATGCTAAGCAAAGTGTGAAGGCGTGGATCCATACCCCTCCAGAAAATGTAGAGATACAAGATGGTAAAATCACATGCTATTTTCCCCCACAAGATGGGCACGTTTTACACATAAAACTGAGAAATGAATCCAGTAACTAAACACGCTAGGAAGAACTCTAAATTTGGGCGAAACCTAACTACCAAACAAAAATACAAAGAAAGGGAAAAATAGCATGGATATAGCACCCATAAATTCACAAAGGTTGCATGCCATTCACAGAGATTGGAAAGGAAAAAATGGTGTACACTCCAGATAAATCACTGTGTAAAATAGGTAAAGATTCGTTGAGCAAATGTAGATAGAATAGTTGTGCATTAAGGGTAAAAATCGTTGAGTGTAAGTGGTAAAAACGTTGGTCAAAATCCAAGTAAATTTGTAGAGAACACTACAAAAAAAATACGTTAAGTATTTAAGGCAATCACTTAGAATATTACCAGAAAAAAATGTTGAGGGTCATGGAAAATCGCAAACGGGATTACAGTAAAAACGTTGAGAAAATTGGAGACCATTCGTTGTCTAAAAAGGGTTCAAATAAACGATGAGTATTAGATGCAATCGTTGGGTAACAAGTTAAAAGTAATCAATGAGAAATGGATATAATTGTTGAGTAAAAAGTTAAAAATGATCGAAGAGCATTAGATACAATCGTTTGGTAACAAGTTAAAGAAAAATTGGTGAGCAATGGAGACAATCGTTGGGTAACAAGGAAATCCCAGAGATTTAAAGGGACTCAATTGTTGGGAAAAACTTGATAGTATTGCTGGGAAAAGTTAACAAAAATCGCTAGCAAATGTGCAGCAGAAAACGTAGAGATTGTACGTGATAAAAACATTGAGAGTACCCCAAAATATATATACAATCAACAATTAATGCATTGAAACTTTAATGAAAATACAATAAAAACTTAGTACATTGTAAATCAAATGAAATACTATGAACAATGAAGATAGCTTGATGACGATCCTTGGAAATGGTCATTCCCTTCCTTTGTTCTCTTTCTAACCTTAAAGAATTCATCGATACCTCCCAACCAACATTAGGGGTACTCTTCTTCCCCTTAGCACCCCGAGCCGCAAAGGGGCCACACACAACCACAGTCAGAATACTCTATATCCCAACTCACCTCACAAGGTAGAGCTACTAGTCTCTTTCTCGAGATGGGCATCCCAACTCTGAAAAGTAAAACCAATCATAATTTATGAAGCATAACCTTACTCATACCAGTCATTATCCATTCCTCCTCTCAACCATTTCTTTTATAGAATTTTTCATAATGACCACTTTTCATTGCACATTTAATTCATTTTTTTAAACTAATTAGGAATTACTCCCCCCATACACTTGTCACCTATTCCCTTAGTTGCACCAATAAATACACTATTTAATTTAATTAAATTTAATTTCCCTCACCCATCATAAAAGCACTCCTAAAATCACTCCTAGTGTCCCTTTATCCCCTTATTTCCCCTTTAATCACTGACGCCTTTCTAAAATTGTGTTGTGTTTAATTTAGGAAAGTTCTTTAGTTAGAGTAGACTTAGATACCTTTCTATGCTTACACATCTTTATGCTTTATTCCTTTCTCAAATTAAATTCCAATTTAGTATTTACATGCACAAGGTGTATTAAATCACTTCTTTAGAATTGTTTTATTTTTATTGATTCTTAATTTGATTTATTTCATCCCCTCATCATTTATTTTAAAAATTTAATTTTTTTTTAGTCTTCTCACTCACTTAGAATTAGGCTTAGTTAAATATTTATTTGCAAACACCTAGACCCTTAGTCATTATGCTTAAAAAATTCATTTTTTATATAATTAAATAATGCAGCAAGTGCTCAATATTTTACCAGGTTTAACATTCACTCAAAGTTTTCTAGGCCACCTAGATTCTTTGAATCATTTTTTTTAATTTCATGACGTGCCATTCAAGACGCACTTAGTGCTCCAAGGGTGTCACTCGCCTTTGATTCAAATTTTAATTACGCGACATGCCCTTCAATACACACTATGTGCTTCAAGGGTGTCACTCGCCTTTGACTAGTTTTGGTATTTTTCCAACCCTTGGAGTCAATAGTCCATTCAGGTGAGCTTGTGAGATACTAAGGGCCTCTAAGGAATAATAACGCTGCCTTATTGCGTGCCCTTTAGAATATTCATGAGAGACTGTCCCAATTTACCCTCATGACATCGTGGATCTCCCAAACTATGTAATCGTTAACCTACAATTTGATCCTCGATAGGAGTGCTAGTAGGTTGTGACAGGGTTGCTGCAACACCTCACCCTCAATATCTGGTTGTTGTGCATGGCCCCGTTGCTCCTTATGTGAGTCATATTAGCAAGCAATCGTCATCCTGCATCCATCAACGAAACACCGTCAATTATCTATAAGCAACATCATAATATACCTGATCATATGTCACATATGCATAAAATAAATACTCATACCAATACAATCTACTCCCTGACTCAATCCGGAGTCCAAGAAGGTACGTTGATGCCATCAGCATCCTCAATCTATCAAGTGTCCTGCACACTCAGGGTAAACTTGTCAATAGCATATGTCAATACAAAGATATCAAATAACATAACATCATAATCCATCAACATCACCATAAGAATTCATAAGCGAACAAACAACCATTACTAAAACCGGATCACTTACATGCAAGTTTCCTCAAAGAATAAGTCAATAACATGTGCTCGCAAGAGCGGGATGTTACAAAAATTGTAGTGCTTCAAAAGGGCATAAAAGGGTCAAACTTAAGTAAATTTTTTTCCAACAAAATGTTTTTCAACACATTGATCTCAATTGATGTAACAAATGTACAAGAATTCCATATTAGTCTTGGAATGGTAGAAAACTTGGAATGCCAAAGGAATCATCAACACAAAACCTATCCATGAGTCTCAAACAATGGAAACCAACACTATTTTAGGTATCTTCCACCATGTTGTGATTATTTGGAAATCATAAGTAATGTTTTTGTAGTCAAAATATACTTGAAAATGCAAATAAGATTGTGTATCTGATACTCTTTACACTAAAAACTGACTAAAAAAATGCCACACATAATCTCTAAGTTAACCAATCTAGGAAATACTAGTGAGGAAGGCTCTACTACTATTCTATTGCATGTGTGTGTGTGTGTGTGTGTGTGTGTGATGAAAAATAAGCATATGCCAAAGTTATATTTTGGGCTCAATATTAATGAGGGTGTAATGGAGTTTAATGAAATATCTAGCAGAGTTTCAACAACGGGGTGGGAAAAAGTTTCATCAAAATTTGAACTTAAAATCTAAACTACAACCACTATTGATCAATGCCCCTCCTTAAAAATATGTCATCGTAAATCACCATTACCATGTGTGTTTCCTATCTCTCCAAATCGATCTATAAGCTTATGGAGATGTGTTTCGTTCTTGATTAATCAAAATGAGGAAGAATTACTTCATTGGATTCCAATAAGGGTGGCTAGAGATTGTATGTTTTGATCAACACATAGAAACATTGTGGGTAATCAATGAAAGAGATGGGGTGTAAAAAAATTTGTAAATGGTGGTTGGTGTTGGAATAAGGTGCTTGATTAAGTAGGAAATGGAGTATAAATGAGTAGTCTACTAAGAAACGTTAGTCGTTCATAAGGAACATCTATTGTGGAGTTGATATAATCCCCATAACACTAAATAAATGAGGACACTCATGTTCCTCTACCATGCAAAAATAGGGGTCAAGCTTGTGAATGTGAATACAAAGAGGTACTCCATTGTCATTTCCAGCTTCCAAATAAATGAAAAGAGAAATAGTTTAGTGAATTAGGATAAACAACCAATGTTTTTTTCATTTTTCATTTAGTTGGAAAGACATTCTTGATGTATTTTTTATGAAATTGTGTTTTCATTAAATTTTAAGTTTTGTGTATTAAGATTGCATAATTTGAATCCACTTTTAGATCAATATGTGCAACAAAAAAAAAATGATTTGAAAGAATGTTTGAATATATTAGGTTAAATATGAGCAATGAAATTCCACTCTAATAGTTTCAGTGTTTTGGTTGAATATGAATAGTTAAATTCTAGTCAAATAATTACAAGGACAAGTCTTATGCACATCTCATAAATTTCACTCACATTGAGATTATAGGTTCTCTTTCTATATCTTTGCAAATATTGAAGGTTGTGTTGTCACACAATTTGTACTTTGATATAAGGGAAAGGAAAATGAAAACAAATTGGCGTAACGGGAGACTATCCTATCACTGTCACATCAATAGGATGTCTCTTTCTATTTTGGGTGGTAGGCCTAGGGGAGATGTCCCCAGTGACCTGGTTTTTGAGAAGGCGAAGGATAAAGGCCAAGTAAAAACATGTTCCCTCTCACAAGTCACCACTGATCGAAAAGTTTGGTTAAACAACCAATAAAGAGATAATAAACCAGAAGTGTACCTGCCCGAAACAAAGAAACATAAAACTATATTTGCAAGAGAAGTTGTTGGTTAGTACTTCATATAACCAGAGACTTTCTCAATAATAGAGAATGACTAATATATTGATGAAGTAAACAAAGTTGTGTAGCAGCAATAATCAAAATACAATACTTCACAATTAATGCCTTAGAAAAGCTTCAAAATGAGAAGGAATGATTAATCATCAATGTCATAACACCAACATTCATTAGAAGAAAATAAGGCTATGCATTAGTCAATCTTTTCAATCGCTTAGAGAAGCTTTAAATGCTGCAAAATATGGTTGTAAATTAATTGAATAATAGCAGCAATAAGGTTAGTATATCGATCTAATATAGGGTTAGAAGGTGTTAGTAGTTTGTTCAAATATTTGGATGTTTTAAGGTTGTTATCAAAACACTCAAGAGAGAGATCTTATACTAGTGCTTTCATAGGGAAAAATGGAGTCAACAAGTGGCTGCAATAATTGAAGGAGAAAGATGATATTAATAGAGCCAAAGACAAGAGGAATTGATGGATGAAGTGTCGGTAAATGAAGGCTTTAACCACCAAACCCTAGGCTAAAACAACTACTAAGGTGTAGGTAACCCTAGGCCTTAGTAGATTTTCCTCCTTATTTAACTCAATGATAAAGTAAAATTGGCTAGGATGAAGTAACAAATGCTATGGTGTTGCAATGGAAAGGCCCTAGCAATGGCTTCAATAAAACGGCTCCTTGGCACAATCTAGTAAGTGGATAGAAAATTAGAAGAAGGACAATAACATGTGCTTGATCCCTAGGATTTAGGCTAACAATTTCATAAGTATTTACAAAATGAAAAGTAAAACACCATAACCATTCAAGTAAGAGAAGAATTGCATAATTTTACTCGCATTCACCAAGAATCATCAATAAAAACCCTAGTTGTAGACTTTCCACCAAGAAAATGCCAAAATCACCAAAAATAACCCTCCTCGAAAAGTGTGCACTAAATTTCAGTCCAAAAACCCTAATCAGGGCCGCAAATTTCATACCTCACACAAGTGTGAGTTAAATATGATGATAAAATGAGAGTTTTGGCTCTCTATTTATATAATACCATTGACCTTTAATTTCACTTTAGGTCAAAAAAGGTCGACATGGACAATTTACATCGAAAATATTTTTTTACATTAAATGTCACATTTAAAACCCTAAATCAAGAATAAATGATGACATCATGCCATTTTAGGGTGACATTAGGCCCTTTTAGTGAAACATTGACCTCCTGGGAGAAAATGTTAGGCCTTCTTAGGCCTTAGAAACCTGCCACACATCCCACTTGGCACACAACTACCTCCCAAAACCTCCAAAAGCACCGGATGATGTCATGGGTGTCGTGGGTGACATCATGGGCCTTCCAAGGCCTACATCTTGGTGGAAAGCACACAACACCCCTGGGTACGGGTCTGCGAAGATGCCTTTGGTGGAACGTCCTCCTCTTTCTCCGGTACAATCCTCTGATCTGTCTCTCCCCCCTCTCGGTTTCTCGACATCCATTTGGTGAGATTTTAGCCCCATGGAGGTCTGAACTAATTATCTCCCCATTTGTACCTGTCCATCTGGGTACCTACCATCGGGTGTGGACCTGTAACATCAACAAATATGCCCTCCATGGGCTCATAAGTCATAGGGATCATAGCAATGTCAATCACATCTAATCATCAAATTTATTAAACATGTGCATAAAACCCCTTTTACCCGGACAAGGGCTCAAAGATATTATACTAATCTACAAGCCAAGTTTGGAGGAAAAGATAGGATGTCCTATTGGGCCAATGTTCACTAGATGTGGGATGTTTTTGGGAGAAGTCAAATCTAATCCATGTGAGTGGATGAGGTGGCAAGGGATGTCTGGGCAAGGGGTGCAGTGATAGCAGGGAAATGTATGGCTTACATGTGGGTGCCTCTATAGAGGGTGAGTTGCACCTATCATGGATTAAAATGTTTCCAAGCCCATTCATGCCTTTTGTCTTTATTCTTATTGTTTTTTCTTTCAAGAACCTAGTTAGGGGACACTTCCTTGGCGTGGTGACCAGTGGTGGCCATGTTACCCACAAGAGTTTCATGGAACTGAGAAGGATGGATTGTGATGAGACCCCCTTTCTCTTTTCTATGCCACCAAGAACCACTACCCTGATGTAGTGACCAGTTGCTAGTAGTGTCATACCACTACATGCCCATGGAACTAATAGGATGGCTCATGATGAGAACCCTTATCCTCTAACTAGGTCTTGTTTTATTATTTTTATGTCTCCCTCTATTTCTTGCTGAGAAGATTTTTACCTCTTTCTTGGGGATCCTTGGGTGAATCATATCAAGGTTTCATTCTTTGGCTTCTATCTTTTTCCAGCTACTTTTACCCTTTGGGCCCTTAGCTCCTTCTTCCCACAAGGTAAGGTACAACCCTTAAATATTTTGCCAACCCAATGCCCGGACTAGTGTAATGGGATGGATGAGCGGGAGAAATATGGAAAGTGGTAAGTATGGTGGGAGAGGACGATGGCTTCTCATGAATCCCCCCAGTGGAAAATCAAACCTTATGGGTACCATCTTACTAGGGAATCCTTCCATTTCCCCTAGATATGTTCAAATGGAGAGGTATAAGATCCATGCACCCGTTATAAGAAAAAATAATTGAATGCACATATTCAAAGGTTTTGAGGATCACAATGACACATACCATGATATCCAGACTCATTACCTCATGGAGCAAGATCCATTTCTGCTACAG
>JZKD02S2022190.1:107456-125429 GCA_000966675.3 Picea glauca
TGGTTTTTGCAATCGCCCTGATGCTTTCTGACAAATGATACATTTACGGCACAAGGCATGGGCATCTCTAAAAAGCGTCGGCCAGTAATAACCAGCTCTTAAAACCTTATGAGCAGTGGTGTCGCCACCGAAGTGACCACTATATTCTCCTGCATGCAACTCAAGCAAGACTCTTTCTGCTTCGTCCTTTTCAAGACAACGCATCAGTACGCCATCAAAATTCTGAAGAAACAGTATACCGTTAACTAGATGAAAGGAGGCGGAATTTAGTCTCAACACTCTTCTTTTGGCCGGGTCAAGGTGATGGGGTGTTGATCCATGTTGAAGACAAAATCTAATATCGTCGTACCAAGGACTTACAAGGTTTTGTGTGCAACAAATCAAATTCTGATCGCGTTGTTCTAGGTCTGACGTATCACTATCTTCTTGTTGTTTAGTTTCTGAATCAACAACCAACTTACACAACCCTTGGCCTCTCATGATCTGTTCTGGGGTGATTTCTAAGTCATACTCCTGCAAGGAGGTGACCCAGTTGGCTCTTTTCTCTCCTAACTCCTTTTGCACTAATAAGTTCCTTACGACAGGGTAAGGGACAATGACCTTCGTCCTTGACTTCAAAAGATACGACCGGAAATGCTTAACTGCCTTGAAGACAGTGCAGGCTTGCCAATCGACCGCTGGGTAGTTAAGTTTAGCACCTTTGAAAGAAGAGCTCATAAAGGTGATGGGTACTTCATTGTTCTCGGAATTCTTCTGAGTTAGGACTGTGGCATAGGAACGATCAGAGGCAAAAGTATAGAGTTTAAAGTCTTGAGAGAAATCAGGGCTCATGAGAGACGAAACGTCTATTATGGCCTTCTTTATAGCATTGAAAGCTTGGTTTTATGTGGGTCCCCAGTGATATTGGGTGTATTTCTTAATTAGGTTCTGGAGAGGCCTAACCATTTCGGAGAAACTGGGGACAAATCTTCTCACGAAATTAATCTGGCCTAGGAAAGACTGCATGGATTTTTTGGAGGTAGGTGGGGGAAGTTAGAGATCACTTGGGTCCTCTCAGGGTCAATTATCATTCCATCACTAGACACAATGAATCCTAGTAGTTTACCCTATTCTACTGCAAATATGGACTTCTTGGGGTTCAAGGAGATGTCATATTTACAACATCGTAGCAGAACGACTCGTAAGTGAGCTAGATGATCGTCTTTGTTTTTAGAATAAACGGTAACATCATCTAAGTAGACTACTATGGAGTGATTGATTAAGCCTCTAAAAGCAATGCCCATTGCTCTCTGAAAGGTAGCACCGGCATTAATCAATCCAAAAGGCATTTTGCGATAAGCATAAGTGCCCCACGGGGTACGGAAGGTAGTTTTTAGTTGGTCTGGAGGAGACATCAAAACTTGGTTGTATCCAGAGAAACCATCTAGTAAGGATAGCGTCTCGAAACCAGATACTTGTTGAAGGATCTGTTCCATGGGAGGGACATGATAATTATCGTTATCAGACGCTTTGTTGAGGTTTTGGAAATCGACACAAAGTCAAATTTCCCCATTTTTCTTCCACACTGGGATGAGGTTGGATACCCATTGAGTATGTCTAACAGGAAAAATTATTTTAGCACTTAGGAGTTTATCCAATACTTTTTGTACGGTCGGTTCTAGTTTGGGATGCATTTTCCTCAGTTTCTGTTGGAAGGGTAAGGTTTGGGGCTTCATCGGGATGACATGTTGTATAATATTAGGATCAAACGTTTTAAGATCATCGTAAGTCCATGCAAAGACATCCTTGAATTCTTTAAATAATTTAACAAAATAATCTTTTTCTTGTCTAGAACATCCCAAGCCTAAGTTGATACACTGAGGATTTTCAATAGTCCCTAAATTGACTTTTTCATAAGACAATGAGGAACTGTTGGTTTTGCAATTGACCGTCTTTTTAAATTTATATTCAAAATCATAAAAAATTTCTAGTATAACAACAAATTTGGGTATGAAATTTACCATGTCCGATAGAGCCTCAGGAGATTTTGTATTAGGTATTACCGTAAAGTCATGCAAGTTGTCGTCGTGCGTTTGTTCATTTATCACAGCGCCTTGAAAAGTTTCTTCCATGTGCAGAAAGCTAATGATTTGTTGATCATCATCAAATACTCTCCAGTTTGTGATATTGTGAGGAACAGATGGTCGAAACAATAGCTCCACGGAGAATGCTTTTGGGGATAAGCCTTCTGCAGGAAGAAGTTTAGAGGCAACATTAGCGAGTAGATCTGCTTCAACGTTATTTAATCTAGGAATGGAATTTATATTAAAAGTAGAAAAAATGTTCATTAAACTCCATACCTCAGACTGGTAACATTTGAGATGCGGGGAGAGACAATGTATATAATCTCTTACCTGCCTGACCACTATCTCAGAGTCGCCGAAAACAACTAGATTTTGAATGTGCATGTCCAAGGCTTTTCTAAGACCTTGCAATAAAGCCTCATATTCTGCAATATTGTTAGTACATTCAAATTCTAGCCTACAAGCCAATAATGTTTTGTTACCTTCCAGATCGATAATGATGCAGCCTGCACCAGCTCCTTCTTTAGACTTGGAACCATCAAAGTATGGAGACCAAAGTTGATTTCCATCGGGCTCATGGGACTGTTGCATAGAAGCTATTGGTTGCGTACATGCTTTGATCTCGAATTGTTGTTGCGGATTGTTGATAGGTGAAGCTTCAGCCGTGAAATTTCCGAAGAAGGTGTCCATCCCGTGGACTTCAGGTGAATCCGCTGGAGCTGTATATGGTTCATTGGGGTCATTCAAGTCTGTTACTGTGAACTTGAGGTAACGCTCATGATTCACCCTGATTTTGTTGGGCTTGTCATTTTCTGGAAGCCATAAGTGAGACCAGTCCGTTGCGAAGTAACCATGTAGTTGCTCCGACCTGTCCCTACTCAAAAAAAGACCATACACTTCTGGAATATCCACCATAATTATATCAATAACCTGATGAACCTTTGGGTTAGACGATAATCTAATCAATACATTTTTTAGTTCTCCTATAATTTTAACATCTGTTCGATCAAGTTGTATGATTTTCAAAGAAGATGGCTCCACTTCGGCATTAATCTTTTGGCAGACAGACCAGGGCATCACATTGGAAGATGCTCCTGAGTCAACCATACAATTATGCACATTTCTGTTGAATATTTCAAAAGTTAAAAGAAAAGGAGCTACATTTTTGCGAGTATTTAAAGTTGTAGCTTGTGGTTTCTTACTCGCATTTTCTAATGCTACTTTATCTACATTATTTGTGTTATTTACATTATTTACATTATTTACAAGAGGTACAGGAAGGCTTCCTTTATCTTGAGGATCAGGATTATTTTTTGTGGAAGTCTTTTGTGGAGATTTTCTTTGCACAACCTTATTACCATTTGAATTACCATTCTTGCCATTGTCTGAAATATTTTGCAACATCTTCTGTAACAAAAATGGAAATTTCAACAACTCATAAATAGAAATGTTAGCCCGTAATTTTTTAAGATCTTCAACAACATCATAATCTATTTTAGGGCCAACATTAATTTGTTTAGTTTCTACTGATTTTGATGGCTTTGGAGGTAAAGTTGTAGTGTTCTCGGCAGGAGGTTTGTTTGTTGTCTTGATCCTAGTGTTGTACGGGTGAACAGTCTCGAAGTTAGCTTGGAAGATACTATCCGAGAAGTGTCCAAAGATGTTTGAAGAAGACTCTTCTTCTTGAGTAGTTTCCTGCTTGAATTCCTCTTGAGGGATTTCAGGAGGCATCAAGTCATCTTGGGCTCCTAGAATTGTCTGGAGAGCTCATTGCAAACTTTCTAGGTTCAAGCATTCAGGGTTTGGATTAGGCCGGTTGGCAGAAAAAGGCTTTCGGAAAGGAGGTTTGTAGGGTCCTTTACTCGAAGAGGCTTCCTCAGTCAACCTTTTTAAATCTATAACTTGATTAGATAATTTTTTTACAACTTTGGTTAAATTTTCCAAATCAGAGTTTTCAGGTTGTGTTTTGTTTTGTGTAGGTCTAGGGAGAATTTCAATCTTCTTTTTGGAAGAATAAACAGTCTCAGTTTCGTTGCTAGAAGAATCTTTAAGACTAAGTATGTCTTTTTCAATCTGAGTAGCCTCTTCAAAGGCTTCTAACAACGTGGCCTTTTTAGATTGTTTCACCCAAATAGCTATACTTTGATGTAGAGCTTTCGTGTAGTAAGCTATTACAAGACTCTCAGCAGGCATAGAGTCTGCAGGGATTCTATTTTTAAGTGTTAAAAGTCTTTGATTAAAACCATAAATTATATCAATGCGCCATAGTATAATTCAAACCAAAGTAAAACCCAAATGTTTCACCAACACGCCTTGTGTATAATCAAACATTGCCATGAAATCAAACTCATATGTGACCCATGCGCTTGTTGCACAATCCAATGTTTTGATCAAAAGTTTTTAAAACATGGTGACAATAGATAAAATTGATAAGTCAAGAGCTTATAATAATAAGGATAACATCATATAAAAACTTTTAATTCACCATGACTCCTATATAATCAAGTATAATTCATCACTCAACATGCTCAATGCCTTATAAAAGAAAAATCAAGTTTCACAATGAGAATTCGAAAAATCATTCCAGCCACTTAGTAATAAACCAAAGGTAAGTACCAACCAGCATATCAATGAGAAGATCATGACAATTCACATAACAATGGAGGAGTGTTCACGCTTTCGGTCGTAAAAACTAAATCGAAACCAATTTGCAAATGTCGCTTGAAATGAAAGTATCGTCTTTTTGCGAAATGTGACAGAAATTTGAAGTTCATAGGTGTAGGTGTAGGCAGATTTTAAGGGAATTAAAAAAAATTGAATTGGCTACCAACACACCTGAAACCGATGAAAATGTCATGGGAAGCTTCTGTCGAAGGCTTGAAACTGACAAGATCCAATAACTACATAAATTATACTAGATAAAATGCAAAAGAGATTGCGAGACCTTGAAAAGGCCTACTTTACCTCGAACTTACCTAAATGGGGAACTACCGATGCGCAGGCTAAAAAAGGAAATTTAGCAGACTTATATTATGCAGGAATAGTAAAACTAGTTGCCTGTATTAGCCTCGATGATTGTAATAATTTAAAAATTTCAAGAACCATAGACCCATATAAAATTTCAACTGTGCCAAAGAGAGAAATTTTTACATTACGTAATGTTTCATGTAAGTTAATCATTATTTCAAGGAAGAGCTGCCTATTACACGGGAGGACGGATCTGTGTCGTCAGATCTCAGACGAAATCTCGTTAGCCGTTAGATCTAGATAAGTTGGGCGGGGTTTAAGCCCTAGCATGCATAGGAGGAGTCATCGAGAAATCTGAGTCATCAGAGATTTGTTAAGTCTGAGAATCCTAGCCGTTGATCTTGGCAGGACACGTGTCCGTGTTCTAGGAGGCGTCAGGATTTTACCATCGGATATTTTAGGATTGTAGAACCGTTGCATGATGAAATCGCAATTCGCGATTTTCCGATAGGATTGGAGCCGTCCAAACAGTGTGACGCACGTCAGAAGAGACCGAAGAGTCGTGAATCGGGGTTTTCGGAGATGTGAGACTTGTGCCGGTTGAAATCGTGATACGCGATTTCTCGATCGGATCTGGACCGTCCATCGGTGAGGACGCATGGCATGAGATCCTAGCGAGTCGCGATATCGTGGTTTTCGAGGACATGGAATGCTCGCAACAGGAAATTGCGATCCGCGATTTCCCGACAGGATCAACACCATCCATCAGCGAGGACGCGTGGCGAGAGATCCCATAAAGTCGGAGTTCGACATATCGGAGTTTCCAGAGTCATGAAACTCTTACACAATGGAATCGCGATTCACGATTTCCTGATACAATTAAGGCCATCCATCTGAGGGACAGGTGGCAACCATCAAGAACCATCAGCGGTAGGCCCCATCGACATATCGGGAATTGGCGTATTGGGGATTTCAAGGACAAGAAACCCTTGCATTAAGAAACCACGATATGCGAATTCTCGACACCATCATAGCTGTTGATCCAAGGGACGCGTGTTCGAGGATTTGAAGGAGTCAGGATTTTGGCATTTCGGGTTTCCCGCATATGAAGGAATCATGACTGGAGAAGTCGCGAAATCCCGAAACACGACGGGTCCCATAACCATAGTGTTTAAGTGAGGACAGGTGTTGGAAGGTCCAACTTTGTCAGGAGTTAACGATAGGTGGCATCGGATATCGGGGGATCGAGAATCCTAAGGACGTGCACTCGTTGACATCGTAAACGTTGAAACCCCAAATCCCGATAGGGCGATACAAGGCCACGGTCACGGAAGCAGGTCATATCGACCAAGCTCATAGCGAAGGGGCTAACAAAGAAGAGAACCCATCGGGAAAGTTGAGCACTAAATCCAGATAGGAAGATATATGGTAACGGTCATATGAGCACAGTCATATAGACCAAGGTATAGTCAGTAAGGGGCTATCTCTTAGAAACTGAGCCCATCGCGAATCGCGAATTGGAGAGGTAAGGGGATTGTGACAACGAAAAGTACGAAACCCCGAACTCCGATACAGAGTCGGGAATAAGTCACGGTAGGTGCAAAGGCCGTGACGAGGGAAGATAAGGCCTGTGGATTGGGGCATTTGACAGTGAATTCTGGAGGAAATTCCAGAGAGTCGCTTAGGCTCAGTCGATGAAATTGAACGATCCTCTATACCTATAAAACTATATATATTTACACATATAACTACATGCATATGCACAGACGAACAAATTTGTAAATATAAACGAAATAAATTAAAGGAAAAATACCAAATCTGTACAGAGCTGGAATTACAAGCAAATCTTTTGTTCAAAAGAAGAAATCACCATTCATTACCACAGCGTAAGGAAAGTTTGTGCAATTTATTAATTCAAATAACCCGCATTCTTCATAAAGGTACTGAAACTATGCACAACTGGCGGACTGAATCGTACCTCTTACCATGGTTGAGGGCGAGCTCCGTAATTTGTACAGATAGGGGGTTGATTCCCAATATTTTAGAGAGACTGGACTCCAGGTCCTGGATCTTGTCAGTGGCCACCTCAATATACTTTGTTTCTGCAAAACAAACTGGAGCATATACACCATTAATCAGCGCTAGTGAAGTGCTCAGAGCGATGATGAGGATGTGCGCCATGGCAAGGTAGATTCGGGAAACCTCTGAGTAGAACAGAGCCAAGTCTGTGGTGAACAAGGACAGATGCGTGGAAAATCCCAACGGATGAGAATGTGAGACAGAGGAAGGATGCGTAGAGAGTCGAAAGGATGACAGGTGGAGAATGATAAGGTTAGATACGAAGGATCTTGAGGAACCCAAACGAGCACGTGGAACCCATGCATGCCCAAATTATGTGTGCACGTTTAAACTCATTTTTATAAATTATTAAGAATAATATAAAATAAATTAAATTAATTAGTATAAATAAAATATATATAGATAGGAATGAGTTAGTATAAATTAAAACAAAGTTAATTTGAATTAAATTAATGTAAATAATAATTTTAATTTAATTATTTTATTGAGTGTAGGGTTAGTCTACCTTAAAGTTTGATGTTAACCAAGCTTAGATGCTTAATCCTAACCCAAACCGAGCCAATTCCCCTGATGGAGTAATGTCTGTTTACTAACAAGTAAAGAAAACGTACGCCTAACCCTGTTTCTAAGTTTAAGTATCACCCATTTGAAACGTCCTTGAACTCACCCGGATAACTTTGGGATGATCTAGGTTAAGTCATACAAGATGGCCAGGAATCGAAGGGGTCGAGGAAGGGGAGCATCGTCACGGGCACCGCCGCCGCCACCCACACCATCAACACCACCGACACCACCAGTACCACCACCACCATCGCCCGAACTAGCCCTCATACTACGCTTGTTGGAGGCCATTAACGAGACTTTAAAGGGGCGCCAACCAGCAGGGACTGAAGTGGAACTCCCACCATCTGGAACGGGTAATCCAAAAGCATCAAGGAACTCAAGGGGAGAATTTCCACCTGAAGACATCACGCAAGAATTACAGAAGATCAAACTTCTGGAGTTTGCTGGAGGTCATGCCAGTGAACGCGCAGAAGCATGGTTGGAAGGCATGACAAGGTGTTTTGCCTTAAGGGACTATGCATCCAACTCGAAGGCAAAGATCGCAATTTTTCAGTTAAGAGACAACGCCTTAAACTGGTGGGGCAACTTGGAAAGACAACTGCACCTTACCCCAGACACAGTATCTTGGGAACTTTTCGAGGAGAGGTTCCGAAGGAAGTATCTACCAGCTTACTACAAGGAGTAATAGGTAGGGGCATTTCATGCCTTAGTACAGGGAAACAGAACAGTAGAAGAATATGAGATCAGGTTTATGGAATTGGTCAAATACGTTTCGTATATGGACAATGACCAACGACAAGTAGAGCGCTTCGTTTATGGATTGAACCCGAAAATAAGAGCTATGGTGCGGATGTGGAAACCGTCTTCAGTAGCGGAGGCAGTAGAAAGTGCGTGTTATGCAGAAGAACACATGAACTTAACAAGGGGTACAAGGTTGACATTTCCGCATCGCCCAGGATTCGTAGGAAAGACCTCGAGCACATTTCCTAGGGGAGGGGGCTCAAGGCCACCGCCTTATGGTAATAAGTTCATGCCAAGGACAGTAGTTGCAGGGATTTCAATGGCAACTAGTGCAACATCTCGTTCATCACCAACGGTACAGACAGGTCCATGACCATCTCTAGGAACAGCTAGTAGGGGCAGGGGTTCCAGAGGAAGGAAGTCGTTTAGGAATCAGTCACATAACAGTGCACCGGTTCAATCTTGTATTGCATGTTGGAGATGTGAAGGGCCCCATTACGAGCGGGACTGTCCAGAGTTACAATTAGGGTTTGTGCATAAAGGAGAAAAGGCACCAATGGGGAGGTCAAGTGGCAACCACCAAATTTACGCAGCGGTTAATAACCGCTAAGCCGAACATCAATCCACCATAGTGGAGTCACCATGTACACTAAATCATATTAATGTTAATATTTTGTTTGATTCTGGTGCGATAGATAGTTTCATTTCACCATCTGCATTAGAAAAGAGTGGGCTGGCAGCCTATGAGCACGATGACTTTAAGCAAGTCGAGATGGCTTCGGGGGAAAAAAAAGATGTAGGACCTAGTGTCAATAATTGTATAGTAGACCTAGGAGTGTGCACTACCAAGTTGAAGGTATACGTCAATGCTCTTGGGGTATATGACTTAATCATTGGAATGGATTGGTTAGCATCTCATCGAGATTTGGTAGATTGTTTCACAAAGAAGGTGCTTTGTATTGATGATGAAGGAAAACCGATCGAGATTCAGGGTGTGCAGAGAAAAGTTTCATTACGCTTTATATCAACTATGAAGGTCAAACGGTTCTTGAGGAAAGGGTGTCAACTGTATGTAGTGGAAGCAGTGGGGGAGAGGAAAGGACCCTCATTAGATCAGTATCCGGTATTGTCAAAATTTCCAGATGTTTTTCCGGACGAGTTACCAGGGTTACCTCCTGAAAGGGAGCTTGATTTTACTATTGAGCTTAAACCTGGTGCAAAACCAATATCCAAGACTCCGTATCGAATGACAGCGCCAGAACTTTGTGAATTTCAAATGCAGTTGAAGGAGTTACTAGACTTAGGGCTAGTAAGGCCTAGTGTCTCACCTTGGGGCACACCGGTAATTTTTGTAAAGAAGGAGGATGGATCCTTACGACTATGTATAGACTACAAGGACTTGAACCGTGCTACAGTGAAAATAGGTACCCAATGCCGTGAATAGATGACCTTTTCGATAAGATGAAAGGAGCAGCAGTATTCTCAAAGATCGATTTGCGATCTGAATATCATCAGTTAAGAATTAAGGAAGTTGATATCCCAAAAACTGCCTTTCGAACTCGATTTGGACATTACGAGTTTTTTGTGGTACCTTTCGGATTGACTAATGCGCCAGCAGTGTTCATGAGCCTCGTGAATGGCGTATTCCGGAAGTATTTAGATCGATTTGTACAAGTTTTTTTGGATGAAATTCTCATCTATTCTAGGAATGAAAGAGAACACGAGGAACACTTGCGAATAGTTTTGTCTTGCCTTAGGGAGAACAAATTGTATGGGAAGTTGTCGAAGTGTTCCTTCTTCCAGAAAGAGATCCACTATTTGGGTCATATCATTTCAGGTGAAGGAATCTCAGTGGACCCAGAGAAGGTAAAGGCCATTATGGAATGGCCAGTGCCAAAAAATGCACATGAGGTGAGAAGCTTCATGGGGCTAGCGGGTTATTACCGGAGATTTGTGGAAGGATTCTCAAAAATAGCGAAACCCATCACCACCTTGCAACGCAAAGGAGTCAGGTATGAATGGACAGAAGAATGTGATAGCGCATTCATTGAGTTTAAGAGGTTGCTAACTAGTGCGCCAATTCTACAAGTGCCAGATATGGAAAAGGACTTCATGGTCTGCACGGATGCCTCGAAACAAGGGTTGGGGGCCATGCTGATGCAGGATGGAGGAGTGATAGCCTATGCGTCAAGAAAGTTGAAGAAGCACGAAGAGTTGTACGCGACTCATGACTTAGAGTTGGCAGCAGTAATGCTAGCTCTGAAACTTTGGAGGCACTATCTTGTGGGGCAAAATTTTGAACTCAAAACGGACCATCAAAGCTTAAAACACCTCTTCACTCAAAGAGATCTGAATGCCAGGAAAAGGCGATGGAGTGAGTTTATGAGTGAGTATGATTTTTTTATTTCATATATAAAGGGAAAGGAAAATGTGGTCACAGATGCCTTGAGTAGGAGACCACGTATCTTCTTTTTGGTAACCTTAAAGGTCAGTCTGAGGGAACAGGTGTTGACACAACTACTAGGAGACAGTTGGTATTTAAGGGTTACTTCCAACCTCCAGAATGGGAGACAATTAGATCCAAAGTATGAAGGATATAATCTAGAAACAGACAGATTGTTAAGATATCAAGCAAGGATGTATATCCCGGAGAATGGGGATATTAGAAGCATCATACTGAAGGAAGCCCATTGATCACTTTATTGTGTGCATCCGGGCATGAAGAAGATGTACACAGAGATGAAGAAACTCTTCTTTTGGGTAGGCATGAAGCGCGATGTAGTCCATTTCATCGCCAAATGCCTAGAGTGTCAACAAGTGAAGGCCAATCACCATCACCCGGCAGGCCTCCTACAACCACACGATGTTCCTATGTCCAAATGGGAAGTCATCTCAATGGATTTTGTTGTAGGGTTACCACTCACATCTCATAGACACAATGCCATTCTTGTGATAGTGGATAAGTTAACCAAGAGTGTTCATTTCGTTCCGGTTAGAGAAACTTATGATGTTACTGATGTGGCACGAGTGTTCATAAGTGAGGTTATCCATTTGCATGGGATACCAAAGAAGATTATTTCAGATAGGGACTCTAGATTCACTTCTAGATTTTGGACAAGTCTACAGTCAGCATTGGGAACTCAATTGAACTTAAGAACAACTTATCATCCTGAAACAGATGGGCAAACTGAGAGAGTAAATCAAGTCATGGAAGACATGCTTAGGATGTACGTAATGGATAATCAAACCCAGTGGGAGAAGCACCTACCTTTGGTAGAGTTTGCCTACAATAACAGTTATCATAGTTCCATCAGAATGCCACCATACGAAGCTTTGTATGGAAGGCCATGCAGAACACCATTGAGTTCGGATAGACTAGAATACCAAATAACAGTTGGGCCAGAATTGATTCAGGAAATGGACTAACAGGTGATTCAGATCAGGCAGAGACTAAAGGAAGCTCAGGATAGATAGAAAAGTTATGCAGATGCACACAAAACCGACCGAAGTTATGAAGTGGGGGACCAAATTTTCATTCGTATCAGGCCTAATAAGAGTACCATACAGTTCGGGAAGGGGACAAAGTTGTCACCACGGTTTATTGGGCCATATAGGGTCCAAGAGAAAATTGGACCCGTTGCCTATCGTTTCGTACTGCCACCCCACTTGCATAAAAATCATAATGTATTTCATGTATCTATTTTACGTCATTATGTTGTTGATGAATCACATAAACTAAATTGGAAAGAATTGCAGGTATCAGACGTGGGAACCCTCACGGTCGAACCGTTATGAATATTGGACCGTAGAGACCGACAGCTCAAAAACCGTTTGGTAGACCAAGTTAAGGTCCAGTGGGACAAGTATAGCCCCGGATCTACTACTTGGGAGGTGTTGGCTGCCAATTCAATTTTTTCCATTGCCTTAAAAGCTGCCTACACCTATGTCTCCCGAACTTCAAATTTTCATCGCATTTTGCAAATAGACGATATTTTCATTTCATGCGACACTTGCAAATTAGTTTCGATTTATTTTTCACGACTAAAAGCGTGAAAACTCATCCATCGTTGTTTGAACTATCATAGTCTTTCATTGATATTCTGAAAGGCACTTACCTTTGGTTTATTATTATGTGGCTGAAAAGATTTTTCAAACTATAATGTTTTTGCTTTGATTGCGCAACTTGACTTTTATTTGATTTATAAGGTATTGAGCATATAAATTTATGGTTTATACTTGATTATATAGGCGTCATGGTTGATTTTGGTTTTTATATGATGTGATCCATACTATTACAAGCTCTTGGCTTATCGATTTTATGAAATCTCTTGTCACAATGTTTTATAAACTTTGGTTACACATTATGCAACAAGCGCATGAGTAACACATGAGTTTGATTTCATATTGAATGGCAATAGCTTGAAGTTATGAAATGGTGCATTGGTTAAACTTTTGGGTTTTGATTTTATGGTTTGAATTATTACTTGGCGTATGTTTAATTTATGGGTTTGATTCTACGGTTTCGAACCATAGATTGGCACATTGGTATATTATCATTCACTGTTTAAATCTTGGGATGGCCGAATATTTTGGTTTATGTTATGATTGATGGAACAACGTTGTACTCTACCATTAATGGTTACATGGCGGTGAACTAACTCACCACCTTCGCACGTGCATATTGATTTGCCTCCCCTTTCATCGTTCTCACATGTTAGCCTAAGCGATTTTGCTCCTGTGTGTTTATCCGAACCCTACCATGCGCCCGCACCATGGCTCCGGTCGTAAGGGATGAACCCAATGGTAGCCAAGCATTGTTGATGTTCGATGGTGCTTACAGTGACCTTGAGGAATTTGGATGGCTCCCGTTCATACGAAATTTTGATGTCTATAACCCTAGCGTGGCTCAGCAATTTGCATTAACCTTTGATGGATGCCGAGCCAACGTTGGGGATGTGCAATTGGAAATTCATGAGCAATTTCTCAGTTTACCTACCGGTCTTCCTGTTGTCGGACAGAGATGGTCAAAAAATTGCAAAGTGGAAGATGTCCTGTGGACATTGCTCTTCCAGTCACGAAGAGTGAGCTCCTGTGACAAAGGTTTGCCTATGAATATGATAAAGCAACGATGGCATGACTTGTTAATGATAACTAAACAATTTATCACCTGCGAGGGCAGGTATGGTTTCGTTTTCTTGTACCACCTTCAGCTACTGATGGTTTTCATGGGCTATGAGCTTAACATGGCTTACTACTTGCATAGGAGTCTGTTTAAAATGTCTAAAAGATATAAGCAGAACTAGGCCGATAACAGTCTATTTCATTTTGGGTTAATTAAAATGTTTTTGGTTTGTCATTTGGGGTTATGCCAAGACTGTTGGAGTGATTTTATTATTCGCAATAACTTTGAGGACTCAAGACCACCATGGGTTGACAAACCTGTGGTGAGCGAGAGAAAGTCAATACCCCCTGTGCCTTATAGTGCTCTGTTACCTAAACCCCTCCCCGACTCACCTATTGACCTACCTAATTCTGCTACCACAGATGTGGAAAATGTTAAACCCATGGCTAAAAGGCCTAAGGCCAAACCTACTGCAAATTCTAAAGGTAAGAAGAATGCCCGATTAATCTCTCGAACGACAAGAAACAAACCGAGGCCTCCTATCAACCCTGACCCTATCATGGTGAGCGAAGATTCTGAGTCAGAGGTTGAACGCTACTTGGCAAGTGAGTATCCCTATTCTGAAGGTTCGTGTGACAAACCCTCATACAATTTTGTCAAAAACCTACCACCTTGATTGCAAAATGACCCTAATTTTCCAGGCATCAAAATGCCTTGTGAAACCCCCGGTGACTCTTCAAAACCCCCTCCCGTTCTATCCGAACCAGCTGCTCCACCATGTGATCAGTGTGGCTCATGGTTAGAAAGGTATTACCTTGATGTGCCAATGCTACAGTCCAGAATTCATGCTCTGGAGGATCAAGTTGCAAAGCTCACCAGTCAAAAGGCAAAGATGACATCCACTGATAAGAAATAGCGAACAACAGGTTCGATTTTGTTTAAGAACGTGGATTTGGATACAGTGGTCGTCAATTCAAAGTTGGCATAGCTTGAGTAACCTCATTGGTATGATTATCACCTATTTATATGATAAACCTACAGCTCTGTTTACACCATGGATTTGCTTTGACACAAGCATGCATTATTGTATATAATTTTTTTTTGATTAATTGAATCTAGTTTCCCAAATTAACTTTGATTGGATTTAGCTTTGATTCGATTGATTGTGTTATGGATTTCATTGTTTTAATTTGTTTTCAATTGAATACTCTATTGTTAATATCTTTTCTAAACACAGATTGTTTTGGGTATTTCAATTTTGAATACAGTCAATGTTTCAATTCGAGATTGGTTATAGTCTCTATGATGTGGTTGGCAATAATGGTTAGTTGTTGTGATTTTATATTTCATGTCTTATAATCAATTCGAATATCATTCTGTTAAGGCATAACCAAATTGCGAATAGATATGAGTCATAACTGTTATACCCAACTAATCGATTCGCATTATTTGACCGTGTTATTATCTCGGTTCATATTGCAACAAATGTATTGTTTTAATTCGATTTGTTGAACGAAAATGATGCCTAGGATTACTATTTGTTTCTATATTTGACTCAGTCACGATTCGATTCGATTGATTTCCCAGTTTACAATTATCACCTTTGTCGATTTGTGATGGTTGTGATCGTTATTGTGATCCTGTTTGCTAACTGTGTAACGTTCTATGATCGAAATCTGTGGCGAAGTTTGTTCATGTTGTTGTGCATGCTTCTTGTTGACTATAATAGTAACAGCCTTTCCTTATTGACATTTGATTAAAACAATATGAATCTTATATAGCAGTAACAAATCGATTATGATTGTATCAATTATGATTGAGTTACATCGTATTTTATATGATATGATTTACCATTGATTTTGTTTGTTATGAAATAGTCCTGTTATGGTTTGACCTTATTTTATGGCAACTAAAAAACAGATCATTCTTATCCTGTCTTGTTTGAATCACTTTTCGATTTGGTTAAACTTGAATGATAAACTCATTGGATTTATAGTGATTCGTTTTGGATATCCATTAAAAGAAAATTAAGTTGGATTTGTTTCTTTTGAAAAGATTTCGTTTGATTGCTATCTGGTCCTGTGTGTTATTTTAGACTAGCTACAGAATCAGATGATTCTGTAGCTAAGTCTGTAGGATCAAATTTTTTGTTATTTTGTTACTGAAATATCTTTCTAATTTGATACTTGTGTTCTATTGCAGGAAAATTCGAAATTGCAATTGAGTTGATGAGTAGTTAGGGGATGTTTCAAATATTTCACTTGCATTCCATTTTCTTAGTTTAGGTGATTTTGGGATATCTCCCAGATTATGTAAAACAATTTTATATTATCCATAAGGAAGTTTTACCTTGTGAAGAGACCTATATATACTTATGATTTTTGTAATAATGATCATCCTCATTCGTGGGAGAACAAGGATATGGAGTTCTAATACAAACTGAAGCAGAATTTGGTGTTTTGTCACAGCTTTAGCTTCTCATTATATCAATATTTATTTTCATGTTGTGTATATCAATTTGTTTATGGTTTATGACTACTTTAGCTATCTAAATCAAATGCAAATGATATAATTTTAATCATCGTAATTCATATCTGTTTTCTTCCAGGTGTATAAAAGACATAACAATTGTTAATTCAGTTTGTGAATGACAGGTTTATCTTCTTCATAAATTGAATTGTTATATATAAGTTTTTGCATAACAGGTTTCCCTTATTGCAGGAATTTATAATCATAAGATTGTTATGATTTTCTTTTATGTCTTGTTTGTCCTGTAAAATACTTCAAAGAGCAGCACAACCAATCGTTTACGAGAAGCTTACGGACTAACCGGTGCGAGTTTCCCTCCTCCGACCAGCTTAGAAGTCATTATACACAGGGCAAATTTGGAGCGTTTCCAGGTCAGTTAGTTCTCTGCTTACTGTTTTCATTAAGTAGTTTAATTCAGATATAAGCTTTATTAGATTTATATTAGATTGTTTAATTTCAGTAAATATTAGATTGTTTAATTTCAGTTATGTTTATTTCCTTTTCATAAAATATAAAAATAAAAAAACATATCTTGTTGTCTTAGGGCAGAAAACACATGAGTTTTGCAAGTTTTAATTAAATCTGTAGGCTGTTTATAGTGTACATTTGTGAATAAGTAATATTGCAACTGGTAATTAGATAGTTGATTTGAGTTATTATAATAGTAATTAGTATATTGTATATAATAGTTAGAATAGTTAGATTTAGTTGTAGTTTGATTTAGTAGTTTGTTTTAATTAGATTAGTGTGTTAGTTTCTTTTATTTTTAGTTAGTTTCTTTTATTAGTTTTAGTTCATTTTAGTTTGTTTTATTAGTTTTATTTAGTTTTAGTTTGTCTCATTTGTTTTAGTTAGATTACTTAGTTAGATTAGTTTTCTCTTTGGTTTTCTTAAAAGACCTTAGGGCGGCCAATGAAGCCGTTAAACTCGTCAGGGTGGTTCATTCCAAACGGCTTGGGTTATTTAGACAACCCCGGACCGGTTCCACTCTCTCAATTGACAGACAGACAATTTCGCCCGTCAACAAATGGCGCTAGAAGGAGGGCCAACTGACAAGATGGCCTTGTAGGAGCCTTTGTTTCAAATTTATTTAATTTCCCCCATGGCTCCCCAAATCACTGTGTTGGAACATGCTTTCAACTTCTCATTACCCGATGTTCCCAACAAGACAGTCTCACGCTTATCCAAACTCACCTTTTATGGTGAAGGCAATGCATCTGCTAAAGACCACCTTAACAAGTTTTGGTGCAAATGCATCAAACATAACATCTCAGATTTAGGAGTTTTATGTAGACTGTTTCTTTTACTTTTAGAGGTCAGATCAAACATTGGTTTGAATCCTTTCCGGCATGTCACATTTTTTATTGGTTTCAATTTGTAGATGCATTTGTATATGCTTTTGAAATTTATGATTTTGATCAATTATGTGAAGAATTTCATACTTCGCTAATCAACGACGATCCATCTTCAGAAGGCTTTTTGACAAAAGTCTATCATATCCTCTGTAAATTTAATCTCGATGACATGTCATTGGAATTGAATCTTTTCTATGATGCTTCCATCCCTTCCATTCAGTCATGTTCAATCACAAATGAAAAACCAATTGCAAATCCTATCACTCAACTGCAAGAACAATCTTCTTCGCAAGAAGAGGAAAATTCTTCCGATAATGTTGAACAAGCCAGGGAGGTAGAATCTATTGATCAGGCTCTTATTGACAACCAAATTGGTTTTTCTTTTGAATCATTGTGTTTTCAGTCTAAGACTAGTATGGAAGATGATTCATTTCTGGATCAAGGTGAATATCCTCATTCTTTTGACTCATGCTCTAATCAACATTTAAAATCAGTCATTGAAGAACACTTAAGCAACAAAAATCTTCTTGAATGTTCTAGTACTCCCATGAAA